>MU843579.1:0-21304 GCA_030867255.1 Colletotrichum somersetense
GGGTTGGGCGACCGTGGACATTGTTGGTAGGCGGTCGCTTTGGTTGAAGGCGAATGGCGAAGACACTTCTACGCTCCTCCACCTGAGAAGGGGTCTCGTACAGAGCTGGGCTCATAACTATTGCAGGCAAGGAGCGTAGGGTTGACCCTTTATAGTGAGAAGTGCTTAACTAGGCTAAGAGTAACCGTGGTAGCCGGTCTCTAGATAAATACAGAGAAGACCGCTTAGTAATAGCGTTGTTGTGAGCACTGCGGCCACCAGCCACTGTTGCCCCAGCCACAGAGGCTGTGCAGGACCTCCTGCGACAGAGGTATATACTATCCCCCTTTTTAAAGGTTAGCCTTTTAACCCTTAAGGTGTTAGTATATTTTTTTATTTATATCCTAACAAATTCTCGGTCTAAGGCTGCCTTACTTTAGAGTTCTCTTACTTTATTAACTTTAGCTATAGCTTTTTAAGCTTATAGTCTTTTACAGGGTTCTCTATAAGCAGTTAGCTTAAATCTATAGTTTAAGTAGAATAGTAAGTTTCTAGTGCTTTCTCTTATAGCACTATTATAGGCAAATTAGGCTATAGGTAATAATAATACCTAATTATCTTAATTATAGTTAATATAGTATTATAGGTATTATTTAAAAATCTAGTTAATCTTTTTAGTTTATCTATTAGTCTATAGATAGAAAGCAGTTAACAGTTTATAGTTTATACTAAGTTATAAAATTAGTAATTTTTAAAACTTTAAAGTAAACAGTTTATCTTTATCTAATATAATTTCTTTTAGTAATCTATAGTTACTAATAATATACTTTAAGAAGGTATACACTAGGTCTTTTATAGTGCTTAATTCTATATATAGGATAAAATATATATACTTTATAAGTCTGTTAATAATAACTAATATACTATTATAATAGGTATTTATTATTAGTTCCTTTAACTTTAGTAATTTAATAATAAAGTCTAAAGAGATTAAGTGTTACACTTTTAGTAGTACTAGTAATAGTTAAATATACCTATATAGCTTATAAAGGCTATTCTTACTTTTCTTATAAAGATTATAGTCCTTAATTATTATAGCTACTTCTTCTTATATAACTTACTTATTATAATATTATTAAATTTACTAAAATGTTTTTATAACTCTTTAGTGTCTATATACCTTAGCACTATATATCTTACAGATCTAGTTAGCTATTATTTTACTAGTTATACTGGTATTAACTTATCTGCTAATTATAATAAGTTTTTAGGCTAGTATAATATTACTATTATCGTTATACTTAAGGATAACCTTTATTTTCTCTAGCACTTAGACTTTATAGTCTGTTTTTTTACTAAAAGCGTTAGCTCTTCTATTTTCTATACCCTTATAATAGATAATTCTAAAGTTATATTCTAATAGGAATTCTAACTATTAAATCTGTCTTTTATTAAGAACCTTAAAAGTTATAAAGTATATAAGGTGCTTATAGTTTAAATAGATAATAACCTAGTGTTTTGTTTCTAATAGATATAGTCTTTATTTTTAAAAAGTATAGATAATAGCTATTAGCTCTTTATTATAAATCTAGTAATTTAGTTTTAGTCTAGAGAGTGCTTTTAAGTAGAAAGCGTAGGGGTAAAGCCTGCCTTACTTATCTTATTATCCTAGTTGTCTGCCTATAGTAAAGTCTAAAGTGTTAACTTCTACTTTAAATTATTTATCTAGGTTAGGTATTATAAGGACTAGTTCTAATATAATAAGTTTTTTGATTTCTTTAAATAATTACTAATATTTTTCTATCTATATAAATTTAGTGTTTTTTCTTATAAGTCGTTATATTAGTTATATAATATTACTAAATTTTCTAATAAATTTCTAGTAAAAGTTAATAAATCTTAAGAAGGATTAGACTTTTTTAACGTTTATTAGGGTAGACTAGTTACTAACTGTATCTACCTTCTTATTTTATATTTATATTTTACCTAATATAATAGTATATCCTAGATAATCTACCTTTTATATATAAAATTTACTTTTTTCTAGTTTAACTAGAAGTTTTACCTTTTAGAGCTTATTAAGTACCTAATATATATATTCCTTATATTCTTTAAGGTTCTTTAAAAAGATTAAGATATCGTCTAAATAGTAAATAATAAAAATATTTAGTTTTTCTTATAAGATATAATTTATTATTATTTAGAATATAGTAGGTATATTAGTAAGTCTAAATAGTATAATAAGTGTTTTAAATAGTCCTTATTATATATAGAATACTGTTTTTTATTTATTTTCTTTCTTAATATATATAAGATTATAGGCTTCTTTAAGGTTAAGCGCTATAAACCAGTTAGCTCTATATAGAAGATTCTATAATTTACTAATTAGTAGTAGCAGATAGCTATTCTTTTAAATAATATTATTAAGTCTATAGTAATTAATATAAAGTTATAGTTCTTTATTTTTCTTTAGGATAAACAGGATTAAGTATCTTATTAGTAATTTAAATAGTCTAATATAACCTCTTTTTAGGTTTTTATCTAGCTATTTATTAAGTGTTTCTTTTTCTATTAGGTTAAGTATATAGATTAGCTTTATTTTTAATATCTTTCTTTTAAGTATCTAGATCTTATATTCCTACAGTCTATACTTAGGTAAGCCTGTTTCTAGTTCCTTAGCAAACAGCTTAGTATATTATCTATATTTAAGAGGTACTATATTAAGACGGTCTTTTTTTAAACTTTCCTTATTCTATATTATATTTCTAACTATTACTATAGATATAAGTTACTAGTCTTTTATAGGCTTAATCCTTTTAATATATATAATATATATTTTTTATTACTTAGGTTTACTTAAAGGTTACAGTGTGTAATACTACCTTACAGCTAAATCTGTCTATTAGAGTTAGCCTGTTCTCTAATCTATTACTAGGTTATTCTTTTATAATTATAGGATCCTAAAGATAACGTTTACTTCTCCTATATCTATAATATTAAGGGTTATTTATTTATTATAGCCTTAGATTATAACTTAAAGTTATATAGTCTTTTTATTAATAATTCTATTATTATATTTAACTATCTTCCCTTTAACAGTTTTAAAGTTATAAGTTACTTCCTTATATTACTATATAATCCTTTATTAATTTACTACCTTTAGTAATATTAGGTTAACTTATACCTTACTGTTAATAACTATTTATATAGGCTGCCTGTTAATAAGGGCAGTAAGCACTAAGTGCTTATTACTATAGTTACTAGTTATTATAAAGTATAAAGACTTTTTTTCTCTTATTACCTCCTGTATCTCTTTTACAGTCAGTAAGATTTATTTTTTACTTTTTTTTAAAAAGGTCTGGCTTTATTCTAGATTCTTTATACCCTTACTTTTCCTATATAGTAGTGTTTATATTTATTAAATATATATTATAACTAATATATAGTCCTTCTTTTTATATATAGTATAAAATATCTTAAGCTTAGTTTAAAGTAGATAGTTTACTGCCTATATTCCTTAATTTTCTATATATATAGATCTTTATTAGTGTAGTATTAAGTTATAAATATTATATTAAATCTATAGGGGTAAAAGGTATAGATACTTTTTTTTCTTTTATACTTAGTGTATTTATTATAGATACAGTTAGCCTAAAATACCTTATAATACAGGGGGTATTTTAGATCTAGATATTTATAATCTCTAAATATAGGCTTCTTTTTATATATTACTACTAGTTCTTTTTTAATATCTATATCTCTTATCTTATAGAATAAGAGTTCCTACTTATTAGTGTCTTTTATAATTTTATAAAAAGGGTACTATTTTTTTTTCTATATAGAGGTTTTATTATTATAGGCTTATATAGTAGGAGGCTTATCTAAGTTATATCCTAAAGTGCTTATAATTAGAGATAAAGATAGCTAAATACTATAGGTCTATTCCTATATATACTGTTCTATATTCTTCTTAATTAGTACTGCTTAAAGGGTTATCTAGTTTATCTCTACTAGTTATTCTATAGCCTTTTATTTTATTTTACTAGGTAGAATAAACTTATCTAGAGACAGTTTACTTTCTAATTCCTCTTCTAAACTACTTCCCTATACCTTAATAGTGTCTTTTAGGGTTAGTTTACAGACAGTAAGTTATACTAGTAGAAAGCTTATTTTTATAGTTTTATTAGAATGCTTTTTTCTTACTATTATAACTGTTTATATAGTTTTTCTATTTATTTAAGGTAAGTCTATACTTCCTTTAGTTCTAATATATCTAGTAAGTTCTAGGGCGTCTTTAAAGATTATAGGTTTATATTCTTTATAGCTATAGCCCTATAGAGAGCAGTATAGTTAGGGATCGGCTTAAACTATATAGTTAAAGTTACTTTAATTTTATTTTTTATTATTAACTTATTATTAGACTTCTTTTACCTTCTGCTACAGGTGTTAGAGTGTTTAGTTTAGGTTATATAGTACCTGTTTGTTATATTCTCTTAAGATATAGCTAATAGCTTAGTTAGTATATAGTTTTAGTTTATAAAGTAATTCCTTAAGTAAGTTCCTTTAGCTGTTGTTAGGTATAATATTTCCTTTTTAAATATATTCCTATATTATAGCTAGGGTTTCTTCCTTTAGTTTTTAATTTCTACTATTATTTATTAGTTATTTTCTTATAATAGTAATAGTCTTTACTGGTTATCTTAGGTATTATCCTGCTTATTCCTTACTATCTTAGTAGATTATATAGTCGTTATTATAGTAGGTAGTCTAGAAGAGTTATAGGTAGGGTGTCTCTTTTTATATCAGGTCAGCTTACTTAATACCTTCTAGAAGTAGTTTATATTAAATTTACTTAGGTTATTTATAGTCCCTTATAAAGTGTTTTATCTTCTTATAGTTATAATATTTAATAGTCTTAATATTATATAGCGGTTACTTATTTTTCTTTTTAACTATACTAATATCTATAGGTCTAGTATAATATCTATATACTATACTGTTATAGTTATTTTATTATAGTTACTTAGGTCTATATTTTTTATTAGTATTAGTACTAACCCGGTTAGGCTATATAGATTATCTTTATTTTTTTAGCTTATATTTATATAAATAGTTATTAATCTTAACAGTTTTCTTTATAAACTTATAAAATTCTTTTAGTCTATTATTTTAACTTAATTTATTTTTAATATTTTTCTTAAGTCTTTAGTAGAATTTAGCTATTAAGGCTTTATCTTTTTAGTCTAGTTTAGAGGTAATATATTAGAACTTAACAGTATACTTACTAGCTAATCCTTACTAGGTAAGATTTATAAGTTTATATTTTATAACTTATTTTTTATCTAGGCTGCTAAATACGTCTTTAAGTTATTTCTTAAAGTTATTAAAGTCTCTAAACGTTTCTTTTATAATATCCTTTTAGTCCTTTAGGTCGTTATTAAGATAGTCTTATATAATAGGTTTAAACTAATTTAAAGCGTCTTTTTTTAAAAATAAGGCTGTATAGTAAACTTTTTTAGCTTTATTAGTAAAAAAGTGTTTATAGTATTTAAGGTAGGCCTTAGTTTAGGTAAGGAACCCTTAAAGGGTCTCTAAACTCCTATTATATAGTTCTAGATTAAGATACTTAGCCTAAAGGTATAAAACAGGTTAAAAAACAGTAAGCTATATATTAAGCTAGTTATTTTTTTATTTAAGTTAGGTTATTATTATAAGTAGCTTTTAGTTAGTAGGTATAATAGCAGCTTATATAACTAGTATAACTAGGGCAGCTAGAATAGCGGTTTATAAAACGTTAGCAGTAGATATTATATTATACTATTAGGTAAGTATTAAGGCTAACTTACTTAATAAAAGTAATTAAAGTGTTATAGCTAGATATCTAACAGTAGGGTTTCTACTAATAGTATAGTTAAAGTTAATACTTAGTAATAGTAATATTAGCTTATTAGCCTATTAATTACTTAGTAATTAGTCAGATAGTTAATAGGTATAAAAAAAGCTTATATAGCTTTTTATTAATAAATTACTAAGTTAGATACTAAAAGGTATTTAGAGAATATATTATAAATTAATTATTAAAAAGCTATAGAAGTCTATCCTTAAGTATATCTAAGTCTATCCTATATATAAGTCCTAATCCTATTAGTATACCTAAGACTAATATCTAAATATTAGTCTTTTACTATAGACTGCCTTTACTATTATTAGTCTTTTACTTAGGACTACTTATCGCTTATTAGTCTTTTTTATTATTATATAACTTACACTATAGTTCTTCCTAACCTAAAAAGTTATCCTGTCCTAACCTATTATTAGTCTTATATAAATACTGTGCCGCCTGCTGGTTGTCTGGTACGGCAACATCGCCTGTAACTTATTAGGTCGTAATATATATATATACAGATTAAGCTATTATATCTGCCTTCCTGTTATCCTATTAGGTTAGACTCTAGCTTCCTAGAATACCGTAACCTGAAAGCTATCTCTGTCTTTACTAGTATTTACTACTCCTTCTAATCTTATTATATTTCTAAAAGGTTATTAGTAACCTTTTATAAAGCGGCACTTAGTTATCTCTAGGTATCTCTAAATTCACCTAATATACACTAAGAATATAAGGTTCTTAAGGAGGCCTTTCGGTTTACACTGCTGCCGCTGTCTAGACTAAAGAGAATAGAAGAACAGGTAGCCTAAAAGTTAAGACTTTAAAGCTAAGTAAAAATTAGATGCTATTCTATATTAAATATAAATAAGGCAATAAGATAAAGCAAATAGGTACTATTAGTCTTAGCGATATACTGTAATAATCCTTATTAGGTAATACTATAACTGCTTATATTACCTTGTAATTTATAGCTATACACGCTTACATTACTATACTCTTCCCTAATTGCCCTTTTTAAACTGTTATCTCTTTTTCTACTGCTATATACTATTTATACTGTTTTTATTATACATCTTTTTCTAGACCTATTAAATTCTTTACTTTTTACTAATATTCCTTTTAACTATATAAGCGATACACACTAACTATACCTATACGGCCAGGTAAGGAGTATTTTTATTATCTCTCTTAGTTAGCGGCTTTAACCTGTAACTGCCGACGCCACAGGCAAACACCACCTTACCTATATCCCTCAGTATTAGGCCTTATCTCTTACAGCCTTAGCCTAGAATTAATAATAGAACTGTAAAATAAGAGCCTAAAAGAAGTAGGCTTGTTACTATATTAGAGCGCTGACCCTAGATCTGACTGCCGTTAGGCTTGCTACTAACCCTATACTTCTTTAAACTGCTCTATTAGGTTACGCCTTTTGTTTATAGCTATCCTTAGAAACACCCCTAGACCATCCTAGCATACCACCTCTATTAGATAAGCCGCCCTCTGCTATAATCTTGGCTGTTATGTGATCCTGCTTTACGCGCTAAAGTGTTACGGTCAGTAATCTGACAGTAGGGTTTCTGCTAATAGTATAGCTGAGGTCGATACTCAGTAACAGTAATATTAGCTTGCTGGTCTGTTAATTACTTAGTGATCAGTCAGGTAGTTAATAGTTATAAGGGTAGCTTATATAGCTTCTTATTAATAAATCACTAAGTTAGATACTAAAAGGTATTTAGAAAATATATTATAAGTTAATTACTAAAGAGCTATAGAAGTTTATCCTTAAGTACGTCTAAGTCTATCTTATATATAAGTCCTAATATTATCCTTTAGACTTATAATTATTAATCTTATTAGTCTTAATTATTTTATATACCCTATTAAGCGCTTAGTAGGTATTACTAATTACTTAATAGGTCTAAGTAATTACTTAGTAGGTCCTATAGAGTAATTACTTTATCTTATTACTATATAACTTATCTATAGTTTTTCTATTTTAAGGAGTTATCTTTCTGTTATTTATATAAAGGTCCTAATGCCTGCTAGTCTGTCTTGCTAGGTAGGGTAACTATTACCTATAACTTATTAGGTCGTAATATTAGGTCTCCCTTCTAAAGGCCTTATCCTTAAGGTCTGTATAAGTATATAGTTTATTCTGTATAAGAGGTTTATTAAACTTTCCCTTCTTTATTACTTACTAACGCTATATTAGATTCTTAATTATAATAAGTATCTTCTATTCTTTATTATAAGCGCTATACCTTATAGATCTTTTAATTTAGATATAAAGTTATACCTTATATATACTGTTATAATTAGGGAGTATAGTGTAAGATAATATTAGGGGGTAGTGCTTATACTAAGTACACTTACTTAGGTTATTTATATAATATAACTTAAGACGTAATTTATTCCTATAAGTCAGTTTTCTTATATTTAGTATATATATTTCTTACTGATATTAGCGTAGTAGATTACTTACTAGATAAAGTAAGTTATCTTAAACAGAAGGAGTAGTCTAAAGAAGTAATTTTTTATTAAAGAGTAGATACGCTAAGAAAAGCTTAGGCTAAAATAGATATATTATTTATAAAGCTTAATTATATTTATAAAGCTAAAAGAATAGTGTTTAAGAAAAGCGACGCTATATTATTTTTTATTAAAAAAAAAGAAGTATCTAAATCTTCTATAGTTTATAAAGTTTAGTTAAGTAGTAGTTTTAGTATAATAGATTAAGATTCTATATTAAATAAGAATACAGACTTATTAAATTTTAATTTTAACCTTTTAATAGAAGTAGGTAGTTTCTAATTAGTAGTTAGCGTTTTTAGGTAAATAAACAGATTCTTATCTTATAGTCTTTCTATCTTATAAGGTTAGTATAGTGGCTATAGTCGCCTGACCTTATTTCTTAGTTTATTATATTAAGGTCTTTCTATAGGTGCTAGTATTCCTTTCCTATTATAAACTTTTTCCTAATACCTATCGATTTCTTTTTTTATATAGGTTAGGTTATAGTCTGGTTCCTATATGTTTTCCTTATACCTATAGTTCTTCTATTTAATAAGGTAATATAATCTATAAGCCCTGTCAGGTTCTTCTATTAATATATAGTTAATAATTTATTTAACCTTATACTTTAGCTTATTGTTTTCTATAATAATAAGGTCTTAGTTACTTAATCCTTATAGTGCTGGTTTTAATAGTGTAATATAGAATACTAGGTAGATCTTTATTATATCTAGTAAGTTAAGTTTATAATTAATATTTAAGATTCTCCTAAAGATTTTAAAAGGTCTAAGTTTCTTATAGTTAAGTTTATTATTTAGCCGTTTTATCTTAATATTTTAGTAGATAAGATATATACTATCTCCCTCCTTAAAGGTTAGTCCCTTAATCCTTTTTTAATTAAAATACTTTTTTATTTATTATCTAATAAATTTAAGATCTTATAAAGCTAATTCTTAAATTTATTAAATCTTATTAAAGTCAGCTACAGCCTTTAGTGCCTATAGTCTTTATTAAGGTTCTCTATAGGCTGTTAGTTAGTAGCTATAATTTAGAAAGAATAGTAAGTTAAAGGTGTTTTCTCTAATAGAACTATTATAGGTAAATTAGGCTATAGGGAGTAATAGTACCTAATTATCTTAGTTATAATTAATATAGTACTAAAGATACTGTTTTAATATCTAGTTAATTTTTTTTATTTAACTGTTAGTTTATAAGTAGAAAACAGTTAACAGTTTATAGTCTATACTAAGTTATAAAATTAGTAATTTCTAAAACTTTAAGGTAAACAGCTTGTCTTTATCTAATATAATTTCTTTAGGTAACGTAGTACATAAGTGAACGGTCTACACAAGTGAACGGTCCACTTTCACCACCCTTATATAACAACATATAAGAGAAATCAACTACAACACCTTAAATTTATCTAAACTATTCAGAATCCTCTTCTTTAGAGGTAGATTTAACTTTCTGACACATGCAAGCATTATGGCCAGGCTCTCTACAGATGCTACATCGTCGTGCACGTGTTTCTGTCCTCCTTATACGACCACTACTCTGACCTGTTTCTACCTGTAACTGCTCTGTTACATCTATTTAAGACTTTATATCCTATGCCTAATTAATTATAAGTGTTCTACCTTTCTAAATCTGTTTTTTTTTTATATAACGACGGCAGCTTAGTCGCTTATTTGCCTCTTAATACTTAGCTAAGTCTGCCTATATTAAAGTCTGTTTGTACGCTACTACTATTATCCCCTTCTTTAGCTGCTATATAAACCTAATAAGTGATGTTAGGGAGCTATTCTGATATCGTACGATTCGATTTATAATTAAATCAGACTGTAAAGTGAATTTAATTAGGTTGTTTGGTATCTTTGGGACCTAAGGTTCTGGCAAGCCAGCAGAAGAACATGGTGGTGTTGGCGTACAAAGCTTTACATCTAGCTGTAAAACTACATATTCAGGATCATACAGGACAAGGCTAGTTGCTCTAAAGCCTGCTTGGATGTTTGCTGTAGTTATTACCTTGTTATACGCCTTATAGAAGGCTAGGAGGAAGTCTTCCTTTACGATATACATAATATGTACCTATATAAGGACCTTAATTTCTTGACCGTACGCCTGTTTTAAGGGACCAAAGCACCTAACATTAAGAGGCTAGAGCTTATACGATAAATAAGGTAGTATATAGAGCGTAATAATCTTCTGCTCCTTACAGTATAGCTTAAAATCGACAGAATAGTGGCTTTTATAGCTATTAAGGATAAGGAGGCGGTAAGCACCCTTTATATAACTCCTTGTATAGAAATTAAAGTGTTTTACCTATTTTAGGCCTTTCTTATTTGTTATCTAACCGTTTTCTATAAGGGTAATTACCTAGTTACGTAGGAGGGGGCTGTTACACGTCTAAGAGTTAAGATAGACTTTACCTGTAAAGATGATATACAGCAGGATAGAATAGCCGCACGACCTAATACCCTAGCTTACTGTAACCTATTTCTAATTCCCTTATTATGCTTCTCTTAGCTTACTACGTCGTTTAGAGGCTGTAATAACTATTTTAAAAGATATTCTGCCTATTATAAACCTAGTCTTATTAAAGTTATAGATATTATAATTGTATATACTATACTTTATAATTATGTTTTGTATGAGGGAAAACCACGCGCGATACGCGTCAGGATCTTTACAGAGGACTCTCTAATAGTTAATTCTTTAATTAAAATGCGTCTTTAGCTTAGGTCGTCGTCATATAAAGTTTAAGGCCTAGTTAGTCCTGACGCGTCGCGCGTCACGGTCGCAAAGAAGTCGATCGGCTATTTCTTAAACAGCACTAAGGCAGGGAGAAAACGCTTGCAAATCTAGATTAATAATATATTAAATAATAGTATCCTCTTCGTATAAGGTCAAATTCTGGCAGGGTGGTCGGATGTCGCGCTTTATAGGTTAGCCGCATTATTATTAATAGAGTGTTATGTAAGATACATTATAGATAGATATAGCTTTTTATACGCTTAATTTTAGGTTTATTTTAAGCGTATTTAGCGCTAGGACTAAATTGCTTTCGTTTAAATGCTGTACCATGGTTGTACGTAGAGAAAAGTAGGGGAAAAAAGTGTCTGTTTAAAATCGTACGAAAGTGGACCGTTCACTTATGTGGACCGTTCACTTGTGTACTACGTTAATCTATAGTTACTAATAATATATTTTAGAAATATATACGCTAGATCCTCTGCTATACTTAATTCTAAGTATAAAATAAAGTAGGTATACTTTATAAGTCTATCTACTATTATAAGGATACTATTAAATAATACCTTTATTAGTAGTTCTTTAGACTTAGGTAGTTTAATAATAAAGTCTAAAGAGATTAAGTGTTATGCTTCTAAAGGTACTACTAATAGTTAGATCTACCTATATAGCTTATAAGGACTGTTCTTACTTTTCTTATATAGGTTATAGTCCTTAATTACTAAAGTCACTTCTACTTATATAACTTATTTATTATAATATTATCTAATCTGTTTAATTGTCTTTATAACTCCTTAGTGTCTATATGCCTTAGCACTATATATCTTATAGATCTAGTCTGCCGATATTCTTTTAGTTATATTAGTACTACTATACTTACTAATTATAATAAGTTTTTAGGCTAGTATAATATTACTATTATTATTATATTTAAAGATAACCTATATTTTTTTTAATACTAATACTTTATAGTCTGGTCTTCTATTAAGAGTATCTGCTCTTCTGTTTTCTATTTTTTTTCTATAGATAATTTTAAAGTTATATTTTAATAGGAATTCTAACTACTAGATCTATCGTTTATTAAGAACTTTTAAGGTTATAAAACAAGAAAGGTTCTTATAATCTGTATATATTAAGACTTAGTGTCTGGTTTCTAATAGGTATAGCCTTTATTCTTAAAAGGCTTTAATAATAGCTATAAGTTCCTTATTATAAATTTAGTAGTTTAGTTTAGGTCTATAAAATACTTTAGAATAGAATATATATAGGTAAAGTCTTCCTTTTTTATTTTGTTATCCTAGCTGTCCCCCTATAGTAAAGTCTAATATATTAGTTTCTACTTTAAATAGTTTATTAGGGTCTAGAATATAGGTAACAGGTTCTAACGTTATAAGTTCCTTAATATTATTAAAGGCTTACTTATATTTTTTAGTCTAGTTAAATTTAACGTCTTTATAAGTAAGTTATTAAAAAGGTCTTGTTTTTTTTATATATCTTTTTAAGAATTATTAGTAAAAATTAATAAATCTTAAGAAGGATTAAACGTCCTTAACGTTTTATAGTATAGGCTAGTCTCTAACTGCCTTAATTTTCTTATCTTATATTTAGATTTCCCTAAAGGTAATAGTAAATCTAAGATAATTAACTTTTTAAATATAGAATTTACTTTTTTTTAGCTTAACTAATAGCTTTACTTTTTAAAGTTTTTATAAAACCTAGTAAATATATTCCTTATAGTCTTTAAGGGTTTTTAAGAAGATTAATATATTATTTAAGTAGTAAATAATAAAGATATTAAGGTTTTCTTATAGAATATAATTAATTATAGTTTAAAATATTACTAGTGTATTTATAAGCCTAAAAGGTATAATAAGTATTATAAATAAGCCTTACTATATTTAGAATATAGTCTTCTATTTATCTCCTTCTTTAATTTAGATAAGGTTATAAGCTTTTTTTAAATTAAGGGCTGTAAACTATTTAGCTTTATATAGAAGGTCCTATAGTTTAAAGATAAGTAGTAGTAAGTATACGTTCTTCTTAGTAATATTATTAAGCCTCCTATAGTTAATATATAGTTATAGTTTACTGTTTTTCTTAGGTATAAATAGGATTAGATATCCTATAGGTAAGTTAGACGGCCTAATATATCCCTTTTTTAAGTTTTTATCTAGCTAGTTATTTAAGGCTTTTTATTTTTCCTTATTAAGGTTATAGATTTTTTTAAGTCTAGGATATTTTCTTTTTAATAATTTAATTTTATAGTTATATAGACTATATTTAGGTAATCCTATTTCTAGTTTTTTAGTAAACAGTTTATAGTATTTTTAATAGATTTTAGAAATTACTATAAGTTAGTTTTATTCCTATTATTCTTTATTTATAGATTTAAACCGTTTATTCTTTATAGGTTTAATCCTTTAGATATATACTAAATACTTTAGTCGTCTTTATAATTTACTTAGGGGTTACAGTATATAATACTGCCTTATAGTTAAATCTCTCTACTAAAGTTAGTCTATTTTTTAGCTAATATTAGGGTTATATTCCTTAAGCTATAGGAGTCCTAATATTATATTAAATCCTCCTATATAGGTAATATTAAAGTTAAGTCGTTAGTATTAGCTATAGATTTTTATTAGGAGGTATATAGTCTCCTTATTAATAATTCCTCTGTTATACTAGACTTATTCTCTTTTAACTGTTTCTAGAGGGTATAGTTCTTCCTTATAGCGCTATTATATTTATTACTTATTTACTAGCCTAGATAATATAAGATTTACTTATACTTTACTATTTATTATAACTTATATAGGCTGTCTATTAAGTAGTATCTATAAGAAGATATAGCTATTATTTTCTATAGTTATAATATATAGGGTTTTCTTACTTAGTTTAGCTGCCTATACTCTATTTACAGTTAGTATTATAAGTTTTTTATCTTACTAGTAGATATTCTAGCCTCTTTAATCTAGGTTTACTAGATTTATACTTTTTCTATATAGTAGTATCTATATTTATTATAGAGGTAAGTAGACTAGTATCTAGTTATACTAACAGTATATACTACTAGGTATTTAAGGCTTAGCTCTAGGTAGATCGTTTAGTATCTATATTCCTTAATTTTCTAGTAGTGTAATTCTTTATTAGTATAATAGTGTAGTAAGGCTATATTATTAGCCCTCTTAAGATAGAATATATTTATCTTTTTAGCTACTTTATAGATTATATATTTATTATATATATAACTAGCCTAAAACACTTTCTTATATAGTAGGTATTCTAATACTAGGTGTTTATAATCTCTAAACTAAAACATCTTATAGTTTAGTAATATAGGTTTACTTTTAATATTAATATCCTTTATTTTAAAAAAGCTAAGTTTTTAGTTATTAGTATTTATCTTTATTTCTTAAAATATATAGTTATACGTCCTCTCTTAAGTAGATAGGTTACTTTTAGTTTTAATATAGCTTTAAGAGAGGTCTTTTTTAGAGTTTTTTCCTATAGTGCTTATAAGTAGTAATAATAATAGTGTATTATTAGTCTAATATTAAGTAGGTTAAGGTTTATCCTTAGTTTATTTAATTAGGATAAGGTTTATATAAGTTATTCCTATTAGTTATTCTACTGTTTTTTTTTCTACTTTACTTAAGGGGGTAGATTCCCTTTTAAGGGGTCTTTTATCTAAATCTTCCCTAGAGCTTATATCTTTATCTAAGCTTAATTCTTTATCTAAGCTAGTTCCTTTTACTATAATAGTATCTTAAGGAGTTAGTTCTTAATAGGTTAGTTATAAGGGAGGGAAGGCGATAGCCTTTCTTTTTCTTCCTACCGCTATAATCTTAGCCTTTTAAGTTAGTGCTTTATATATCTTTATATAGAGTTTTTTTATAAGTTTAAAGGCGTTAAGAGTATCTATAGGTTTGTTATAGATAAGGTTTTCTAATAGAAGCTAATAGAGGTAAGGGTAGGCTTATATAAGTGCTTAAGGTTATCCTTAGAGATCTATTTTATACTTAATTTCCTAGTTAAACTGTCTTACTTTACTATATAAGGATTATAAGGTCTTTATTATATTATAGATTACTTGTTTATTATATTTATTTAAAAGTTATCTAACTGTATAACTTATATAGGGGTTATTATTACCCTTAAGGTTTTCTTATCGTCTTAGCCTAGTGTAGGTTATAGCTTTTCTCCTAACTGTAACTATTTTAGTTAGTTAGGTTTCTATCTCTATCCTCTTAAAGGTAGTTCTTTTTATATCTTATTTAAGTGTATATTACTTTTAGTAGCTACCTTACGCCTTAATTTGTTATTAGAGTTATTTATTAATAATTCCTAAAGTGTCTGCTATATATAGCTTCTAGAGCTATTTTTATATAGCGTCTTATACTTAAATAAGTATAGTAATTAGTTATTAGTTTTATTTTTTAGACCTTTAGACTTCTTAAAGTTATTATTTTCTAATAACCGTAATAGTTTTAGTAACTTAGCGTAGTAGGTTTTTATTAAGCGCCTTAAGTTTATTATAGTTATCCTAGGCGGCTTCCTGTTATTCTAGCTGTTTTTTTACTAGTTCTAGTTTCTTAACATTAAGTAGAGTAAAAGGTTATATTTTTAATTAGTTATATATCTCTATAAGCTTTATAATAAGTTTATAGTTTTATACGTCTATTACCTTTTTACCTTTTTTACTATATCGGTAGGTAACAGCTATAGTTTTACTTTTAGGTTCTATTAGGTACTATCCTGCTTGCTTCTTATTATCTTAATATATAAGGCAGTTATTATTATAGCAGGCAGTCTATATAAGTTATATATAGGGGATTTCTTTTTAAGCTATACTGGCCTTCTTAACGCTTTTAGAGAGTAGTTTATTCTATAATCGTTTTAGTTATTTATAGTCTTAAGTAAAATATCTTATTTTTTTATAGTTAAAGTATTTAATAGTATTAAGATCTTATATAGGTTACTTATCTTATTTCTTAGTAATACTAATATCTATTAGTCCTATATATTACCTATAAGATATACTTAGTTAATTATTATATATTTACTACTAATTATAATATCTTTTATTTTACTAACTAGGTTACTTAGGTCCTTAAGCGTACCGTTTACCTATATTAGCGTTAGGCTTCTATATCTCTTTTTTCTCTTTACGTTATTTATATAGGCAGGTGTTAATCTTAATAGCAAGTTTAATATAAAATAAAAAGTCCTTTAGTAGATTTATAATCTTAATAAGTTTATCTTTAACGTTATCTTTAAGTCCCTAGTAGAATATAAAAATTAGGGATTCCTAGGTAATATTAAGTCTGGCAGTAAGTCTTTTAAACTTAGCTGTATAGTATAAAGCTGCCTTAGTCTGCTATAGGCTAGATAGCTTACGCTTAGCTTATTATTTCTTATTAAGGTCTTAAAATAGTAATTATAAGGCTTTTATAAAGCTGGTTATACTCCTAAAGATATATTACGTTTTAAAGGAGTAGATTATAAGATCTCTACTGTTTTTAAGAAATTCCTTTAGGTAGGGTTTATACTAAGAGAAAGCCTTTCCTTTTAAAAAGGTTTTTATATAGATAACCTTTTTATTTTTATTTTTAAAATTAATAGTATAAAAGGTCTAATAAGTATATACTTAAATTAGGAATCCTTTTAGCTATCTGTTAGTACTATTATAGGTATTAGATAAATTAAGCTTAAGCTTATTACGCCCCTCTATAGGGGTTATAATAATATTAGCTACCCCTTATAGGGTTTAGTTATCTTCTTTAAGCTTAGTAGCCTTTTTTTTTTTTCTTTAAGTTTAGTAAGGGTTACTATAAATATAGATTAAAGTTTATAGACTTTACTACCTTTATCTTTAAGCTTACTGTTAAGCTTATTAATTATACTTTATATTTTAGCTAGATTAAAGTTATTTTTTTCTATTTAACTTATAATAATATTATAGGCTTACTAAGTGTAGCCTAGTTCTTTATCTAAGGCTTTAGCGTCTCTTATTTCGTTATCTAGACTACACATAAGGGTGGCCAGGGCCTTCCCCTTGCTAGAGCTAGACGAGGTAGGAGTTATTTATAGCGTAGATATCTTATCGTACTGTTAGGTAAGTATTAAGGTTAACTTACTTAACAGAAGTAATTAAAGTGTTATAGTTAGTAATCTAATAGTAGGGTTTCTACTAATAGTATAACTAAGGTTAATACTTAGTAATAGTAATATTAGCTTATTAGTCTATTAATTACTTAGTAATTAGTTAGGTAGTTAATAGTTATAAAGGTAGCTTATATAGCTTTTTATTAATAAATTACTAAGTTAGATATTAAAAGGTATTTAGAGAATATATTATAAGTTAATTATTAAAAAGCTATAAAAGTCTATCCTTAAGTGTATCTAAGTTTATCCTATATATAAGTCTTAATATTATCCTTTAGACTTATAATTATTAATCCTATTAGTCTTAATTATTTTATATACCCTGTTAAGCGCTTAGTAGGTACTACTAATTGTTTAGTAGGTCTAGGTAATCGCTTAGTAGGTCCTATAGAGTGATCACTTTATCTTATCGCTATATAACTTATCTATAGTTCTTCCGTTCTAAGGAGTCATCCTTCCGTTATTCATACAAAGGTCCTAGTGCCTGCTAGTCTGTCTTGCTGGGTGGGGCAACCATCGCCTGTAACTTGTTAGGTCGTAACATAAAGGTATTCTAATACCTGTTTAAATAACTGACGTTAGCCTGTATTTCCTGCTTATATGTTTTTAAGCGTTAGGTGTCTTATATCTTTACTTGGCCCTCTTGTCTCTAGAGCTCCCCCTATATCTACTACCAGCTAATCTGATATTACTGGCTTATTTTCTATCTACTTAGGCAGCTTAAGCCTAAACCAGTTAAATTTGCTATCAGTACTTGGCTGACAGCCGCTCTATACGCCGTACGTCCCTTCTATTATAAGATTACCTAAACTGTCCTTTTTAGCTATATTATATATTATAATCGATATAATAACTTCCTTTAGGGAACCGTTAGCGCTGATATTGGCGTTATCGGTATTATTTACGTTATCGGCTAGGTTATAGACAGTATCTACTAAGTTTCTTTATAAACCTGCTGTAACTGCTTTTACTACAGGATGGTCTGTATTATGTTAATCTCCTCCTAAGGCTGGCTGTAGATCTGTGCTGGTGTCCCTTCTGACTCTAATATCAGTCGGCAGCTCCTGGCTCTTGCTTTTTCTTATCTTAACAGCGATTTTGTTTAAAACCAGCATGCTCTCTCTCTGCTAGTGGCAGACAGCAGACTAGGCAGGCTGGCTGTAGTATTAACAGTCAATTTGCTTCTAGCTGTAGTATAAGTCTAATAGCTGACCTATATCTAAGTCACTATTACACCTCTTATAGAATAACATAGCTATCTTATAAATTAGCTAACATCTAGGATGTTCTAACCCTTAGGGATATAGATAGCTCCCTAGTACTCTCTAAGTCTTAGGTGCCAGTATACTGTGGCGGAAAACACCCCTGCCAGTTATCTAAAGCAGACCGTTTTGCGTTTTAAGGTGCTATTACGTTTCTTAACCCTAAATCTAGTCTTGTTTTTATCTAAAAAGGCCGCTATAGTCTCTATTTTAGTAAGCTATAGTAGAAATCTGATTTTTAGTCTCTATATAGCAGAAAATTAAGTATTAGATACTTTTATAGGTTTTTAGCTATAGTTATATTTACTAGTTTATACCTCTAGTTACTAGTTTCCTTAGTACAGCTTTAAAGCAGTTTTTAGCTCTACACCCTACCGTAATATCTTCTATCTTAACTAATAAGGCCGAAATAGCTGTTTCTTATTACTATCTATCCTTATACTAATAAGTATACGCTTACAGTTAACCCTATCTACTACTAAATATAGATTATTACAGGCCTTACTGGCCTTACAAGCCCTATTTTTATATAATATTAATAGTTATAGCGACTTTAGGATTATAGGCATTAGGCACCACCTCTATCTAGGTATTAGACACCTGTATCTATTAAACGCTTGCTTTACTTACCTAGTAGAAAGCAATATTTACCCTGCCGGGATATCCTGGCCAGAGCTTCTTCTAGACTACAGATAAATATAGACTAAGTTAGATATATTATATTATTTAGCTAGTATTAAGTATTAAAGTTAGTTAGTGTCTTTATTTTTTTACTCTACTATATAAACAGTATAGCTAGACCTCTAAAAACTGTTAATACTAATTAACATATAGTCCTACTTTACCCCTTTACTATATATTAGAATCCACTACATTATATCCCTATATACCTATTACGCTAACTAAGCCCTTTTTATAACTCTAGAAACGTCTTCTGCCCCCCGTTTTTAAGTCATTTAGTCACTTTCTAGCGCTATACCACACGCTGCCGTATAACTAACTGTTACGCCGCCTATTACAGTTTCCGCTAGTGCTATAAGTAAAGCAAGACCCTAGAATAAGTCTAGGTCTAGACTGCCTAGGGAATACCCCTTATAAGCTTTATAATAATATTAAAGAAGACCCTTATAAAGACCCTAATTAAACACCTACCCTATCGCAATTAAGCAGGGCTTACTGTTAGATCCTGCTAAGTCTAAGCCTAACAGTAAGTATAAGTTAAAGCTAGCTGTTAACAACAGCTATAGTAATACGTGTAACCGCACTAAGTTATACTTTAGGCTTTATATATATACTGTTTGGCTGTTTAGGGCCTAGGTTTACTGCTTATTTACAGTTTTAATATTATCTAGTTAGCTTTTTAGAGTATAAATCTCTTTATCTTTTAAAACAATAAGCGCCTGTTACTATAGTAAGCAGGCTAAAAACTCCTCTATAACGGCTGTAATAAGTCTTACTATAAGGCTGCTGTGTCCCTAACTGGTTATATACTACAGTATAGCTATATTAAAGCTAGGATAAGTGATTTTAAACTAACAGCCGTTAACGTTAGGCAGCAGATATTACTACCTTTTTAGTCTTAACAGGTAATATTAGTTCCAGGCTATTAGTAAGGCAGCTAATTAGTAGGTTATTAATATTGTCTCGTTTTACACTGTTAAGATAGCGTTAAATTATACTCCTGCTCTGCAGCTATAAAAGCTGCCAGGCCTAAAGTAATAATTCTTAACAGGAGTGTTTAACAGTATAGAAATCAGCAGGGCTTTCCCCTTCGTTAGTCTTTAAACGTTACAAACCTTCTACATACACACAGTTTATTACGCCCTAGCTAAGCCATAAAGGGCTCTTATATCTATCTTATATACTCCCCTTATTAGCTGTCTAATCTAGTCTCTAATAAACCTATAAGTAAGATCTACTTTAAACCTTCTATATACACCTATCTTTAGACATATATCGACCTTAGCTAAGCGGCCTAAGCCTGCAACACAACCCTAGGCTGCCCCAGAAGCAGAGACAGACCCAGCATACGTCCTAAAGCCCGGCAGGGCAACAGTATAATAGTTACTAACAACCAGCTTAATAGCAATAAAGCAAGCAATGGAACACTCCAGACTTCCCTACTATAGAGGCTATAGAAGACTAGAATAGCTTTATAGATAGCTTATATAAGTATAAGTTTTAGGATCCCATATCGCTAATTAGGTAAGTTAAAGCCTATATTATAGTAACTATCTATAAAAAGACTATTTATCTAATATGTAGCTAGTAATAATATATTATAAAGACTAGGTAATACTTAACATTAAGCGTGTAACCTTAATAAGTTAGAGGAGGGGTCTGTTAATCTATATTCCTAAAGTAGTAGTAACATCTAATATTACACCTAGGCTTAATAACCTTAGTCAAATAGTTAACGTACCTGCATAGTGAGCGGACAATCATAGTGAGCGGACCACTTCCTTATCGCACCTTAAAGGCCACTTTTTCACCTATTTATTAAAAATTGAAACCTCTACTAAAATTAGTATACTCTCCTTTATTAAGTTAGGATAAAAGTTAAATTATAAGAAAAAATACTTTAGAAATTCTTTTAATCTTATAATACCTTAAATCCTTATCTACTTCTTCTGATAAGGGTTAAAGTAAAGATAGCCTTATATAGCAGACAGTATTTTCTAAAATATTATTTCCTATAGTTTAACTCTTATCGAACCTTACTAAAGGAGACTAGACCTTTTTTAGGCCT
>MU843579.1:44938-110938 GCA_030867255.1 Colletotrichum somersetense
CTGTAGGCTACACGCCTGCTATAGCTCTTTGCCCCGATTGCTGTTGCTTTATCGCTATTGAGGCTCTGTGGTAGAGCCTTACTGATTATGTAATACATCTAGCTGCTTTGCCTAGGAACGTACTAGGACAGGGCTAGCCCCGTCTAGTGCTAGCGGGCGTGTTATGGTGTCTTGCTGCCGCTTGTAACCGTCTAGCCACCTTTGTATTCTATCCCTTCTGTTTGCTCTCTCTGCCTATAAAAGTAGCCGTCTTCCTATGTCGGTCTATTCTGTAGGCTTGGGATGTTCTACCTGTAGTATTTTGGCCTAACAAAGCTCTTGACTTTGACTTGTATGACCTTATCTGTTTGTAGGTCCTGCCTGAACTTATAATGCAGATATTGGTTTATATGACACATGCGTTGTTGTGCTGGCTCTCTGTTGCCTCTCCTTATCCCTAGAGGATAGATTATTCTACCTGGTTACATAGGGCTGTCCCTTCTCTACTACTACTACTACTATTACTGACTATATAATCCTTACCCTTACCCCCCCCCTTTCCTTCTCTTTTACCCTCTTATCTCCTTCTCCCTCCTTCTTCTCTACTACCTGTTCAGACTATAGGTACTCCTTAAATAACTCTCTATTAGACTACTCTTTCTTACCTATATTATGTTTATCCCTATGTCTCCTTTCTCTTTATTCTCTCTTACTACCCTACCTACTACTCCTCCTACTCTCCTCTAGCGCCTCTCTAGGTGCCTGAGGAACCAACAATCTTGGGCTTGCCAGGCAATGCCTTGTGGGCAGGGATTCCATTGCTGTCCTGCCGGTCTGACCAGCAAAAGGGCCCTAGGACTTAGAGAAGGACAGCTGACAGGGCTTCTGCCGTGGCCTGGTGAGTTGAAGCAACAGAGAAGGCCCTTGACTGTACTGAGGAGAGCCCCTCTCAAAGACTTTTGGCTGTGCCTGCCCAGGTCCATAACGGCCCAACGACTCAAACTGGTAGAGGAGACTTGGGATCAAAAAAGCCCCCCGGGGCTTTTGGCTTTACCCGCCCACTGCTACTACTTCTCCAGACATAAGTAGGTGGCTGGATGACAGCCTAACAAGCCGATCCAGCAGAGCTTGCGGTTGAAAAAAGCCCCCCGGGGCTTTTGTCTTTACCTGCCTACTACGACTACTACTACTACTACTACTATAAATACTCTATATATAAGTGGGTAAGTGGATGAAAGCCTGGTAAGTTGATCTGCTGGAGTTTTGGGGTCGAGAAAAGCCCCCCGGGGCTTCTGATACAGCAAGTATTCTTAAGGGCACCGGCCGTCCTTGACCGGCTTGTCGAGGGTTGCTCAATAGGAGAAGCCCCGCGGGGCTTTTCTCACGGTAAGTGTTAGGTGGAGGGCCTTAGGACTTGTTACCCAACTTATTGATGGTCTTGAACTGGATACCTCGTAGCATCTGGGCCCCCCTCCTCTCCTCTCCCCTCCTCCCAGAACCTCCTCTTCCTGGCCCTAACCCTACCCGAGCGGTGCGGTCCGCCGGGTCTACTTCTCCATATACCAGTTGAGTCTGCGTGGCGAAGTCGTATTCGGCTGGGCTGCCACGCAAGATCTTGAACTTCCTCTTCACCAACCCAAGCACTCTTTCCGCCCAGCCTCGAATACGTGCGTAAGAGATATTATACAGCTCTTTACTTGAAGTTGGCTCGCAATCGTTGAATTCCTTTGGATAATATCGCTGCCCAGCGAATGGGGTCACGATACCAGCCCGGCTGTCGCCAAACCCGCCATCAGCGAGGTAAAATCGACCTGGCGGCGGCCTGAAATCCCGGGCAAGTGCCTGGGATAATAGCTGCTTGTCGTTCATAGACCCCTCTGCTCCAGCAAGTACGTACGAGAAGGTATAGTCGAAATTGACTGCGAAGAATACGTTTTGTGATAGATTCCCCTTTCGATCGACTAAGCAGCCGTTGCTGACTAAGATGAATATGGGCAGGCAGGAGTTTACCGTCAATAGCACCAATACAGCCGTTGAACTGCCGCCGCTTATTCGATAATTCGATATACGGAGCTACGTACGAATCTTCTGGCTGGACCACGACTTCTGTATGAAGCTGGGCTATTGCGTCTAGTATATGGTGGAAGATATCAGAGACTGTACTCTGCGCAATTTGGAATCGATGGGCTGCGTTCCGTTGAGGCTCGCCGTATGCGATGATATATAGGAAGACCATCAGCTTATGCTCGACAGACTGATATCGTGCGTCTTCAACTCCGTGCCGTCGCAGCCAGTGGGCTAGGCTATGGAAGGCGCCTTTCGGCATTCGGAAGCAATCTTGGAATTCGACGTCACTGCCGGCCATCAGCAATTCCGCGATTTCGGTGGCCCGCAGCGATTGCCCTGGATGGATGGGGATGCGGTCGAATATCACTGGGTGCGTTCGAGTATCGTCGTCATCGTTGATGAGGTGCTCAAGCCCGTACAATACGACGAGGGCTATCGTATTGTAGTATTCGTCTTCGTCATCTTCGTCTTCTTCCTCATTGTGGCTAGGCTCGTCAACAGCAAGCACCACTTCAAAAGGATCGATCTCATCCATATCGAATCGTGGAAAGTCACATCACTACAGGAGGGATAGATCTATCTCCCTTGATTCAACGCTGCCGCAATAGGCTGGCCGCGGCCGGCGGCATGGAAAAACCCGTTCCGCCGCCTCATCTCCAGCCTCAAAGGCCCATTTTTACAATTCCCTTATGCCGAGAATGCTTTCTGCGATTCTGGTTCTGATGAATGGATTCATTGGCCGCTAAACTACATCCCGGAGTAAGACAGTCGATCACATCGATTACCAGCTAAAATATAGCGTGGTACGGTGGCTTACATGATCAACGGCCCACGGAAAGGTTCGTCAAGCCTGGTTTTGAGTTATGCAGAGAAATCTAGGCTCAATACGGTAAGTCAAAACACCCACTTTCCGCCCACCCCTGCTTTCCGCCCACCGTTTTACACCAAAAACAGGGTTTTAGAGGGTTATATATCAGCATAACTAGTTGAAAAATAAATAAAAAAATCTTATATATACTTTTATTACTATTATAAGAGACTATGTATTTTTTCTTTTTACTATATAATAGCTAGTTAAATAGATATAGGTAGTTAAAGAAACTGTTAAGATTTACTATAAATTTACTAGTAAGCCTTAACAGTTAGAAGTATAATATATATCTTAAAGTACTATATAAAAAATTAAAATAAAGGTTACTTTAGGCTTATAACTTTATAATAATATTAAAAAGAAGTATTATAACTACTAATTACTAATTATATATAGTTATATTTAAAGTTTAACTTTTTACTAAGAAATCTTATAGTGGTAAAAAAAATTTATAGATTTACTTACTTAAAGATTTTTCTACTTTAAAAAACTAAGCTTAAATCTTACTATATATCTTATTATTATCTTTAATATTAAGTATTACTCTTATATATATATTTTTTACTACTTAAGCTAAGTATATAAAATACTATATAGAATATTAAAACTTATATATCTATATAAACCTTTTATAGAAAAAGCTAAAACTTAATATATAGCCTACTTATATAGTAATATAAATAATATATAAGTCTTAATATTGATTTTATAACTAGGTATGCTGATATATAACCCTCTAAAACCCTGTTTTTGGTGCAAAACGGTGGGCGGAAAGCAGGGGTGGGCGGAAAGTGGGTGTTTTGACTTATAGTGGTGACGGAAATACCTTTTCCGTTGATTTTATGCTAACTGTGGCTCAGTATTTCAATTACAATTACAGAGCCAATCTAGCCCTTAGCAGCGTCACCCCCGAGCTGGATATCTAGTACATACGAATATCCTGCGATCCTAACAGTTTTGATGTAGTATTTGTTCCTAGTGTACTTGGTTTATACAACAGTGAATATACGCCCCTTAGACCTATAAATTTATATCAAGTTGGTCTGTAAAAACTATTTATTTATTCCCTCACTCGTCACCATTGCGGATTGTAGCCTCTGCCCTCATGCCAATGACCGACGTAAATCCATTCGGGCAGACAGGATTGGTAAAGTTTGCTGAGTGACCTGCAGAACAAAAATAGGTCCTGCTACCAGCATCACAGCTGACCTTAATTACTGCATCGCTTGGTCCAGCTATCATGGTGGTAGTATTATTTGAATCCTGAATAGTTGCATCGCCACAGAGGTAACTGCCGTTACTCTCAACAGTGCAAGCACCACCATCAGTAAAGGTAAGGTCCTGGAACCCACGGGCCGTAAAATGCACTCTTGACGTAACGCTGATTACTGCAACTAGTGATGTTCCGTTGCAGCCAGGCTGGTCGAAGGTAAAATCACGAGACCCTTCAAGGAAATAGGTATGTGTACCACCAGCGCTGCAATCAACCCTTACACCAATCTGGTTATTTGTAGTACTATTAACCAGGATTTGACCATCTGTGGGGCTTTGGACGGTAGAAGTAGCTATGCCGCTCTTGCAGTTGAAGGTGCCAGCTTGGTCTTTGGTGCAAGGATCCCCATCGATGAAGGTGTACTCTTGGCAAAATCCACGTGCACTGACAGATGAGGCGAGGAGGCTGGCAGCCAAGATAGAGGAGGTAGTAAAACGCATAGTGACGGAGTAAGGCTGATAGTTCCTTAGTTGAAGTGATAAAATAGTATGACGATAAAGTATTTTCTAAAGATGAATTGTAAAGATCGTGTGAGAAGGGTGATGTTGTCTTGCTGGAAAGAATTAAAGGATAATGTGCTGGATAGATATGGCAAGAAGTGGTGGGTTTTCTGTCTTCAGTATCTTTTGGTCTAACGAATAGGAGAGGGCTTTACAATAGGAAGGAATTTCAGGACAGCGTATGAACTATCTTTATATTTTAAAAACAGGTATATATCTTAGTCCTAAGCCTTGTTAAAGCGAATTACTTTACGACTTATACACAGAAAATTATAGTGAGGGGCCCACTCGCCATCCATTAACTCGGGATCTCCGAAATCCCTTAATCAGCGGGTGTGGGGCACAAGTAATAACACTACTATCCCATCGAGTGCCAAAGAAACCCATTTTCGAATTTCCCACAAATAGATCCACATTTACTCCGCACTTGGTTGAGTACGTGACGCAACATTTATCCCCATGTTTTTTTGGCTTACTCTACCACTAAAATTAACATTCTCATTAATGGTACGATGCCTTCGAGTGAATCCGACACTTCCGGGGCCTCCGGAACCTCCGGAGCTTCGGCCGGCTCTGGCAGTCAATTGCCTTTAACTTCTTGCTTGAGGTGGATGTTGTGAATAGCTTCTTTCTCCAATACTGGGGCAGCCCAAAGTGGCAAAAGGTCAAAAGCCAATACCAATGGCGAAGATTGCTTGCAGCCCAGCTTATTCAACAGTTTGGATCATTATCAAAAGCTCGCCGGCATTCACGGCCCCAGAGGGGTTCAGATAAAAGGAATACAGCTATTCCATGGGAGGACCATCGTCGAGGGTCACGTGGGGTTAATTCGCCTTGCTCCTATTGTAGCAATAAGGAGGGATTACGGCGTCGCCGGGTACTAGGGCCAATATCTGGGAATAGCCTCGTTAGGGTACGGAAGACTCGAAAAGGTTGCTTAGACTGTGATGTACCACTTTGTATTAACCGAGATTGCTGGTACCTCTGGCATAGTCAGAAATAGTAGAGAATATTGGTACCTTAGAGCTGTTAAAATGATTGGTTATCTTAGATACGTTGACAGCCTCTGACTGGCTCTACCCGCCCTTGGCGAAAAGGGGGTTCTTTGGCACTCGATGGGATAGTATCAGACCGAAGTTTCAAGCCCCTTGTCAGATACCCTTATGCTTACCCCCCCTACTATTTCAGGTTAAGCCAGACTAGCTTTTTGACGGTTAGTCAGGGTGGCCAGCGGAATATGCATATATGAGTGAGCAGAAAAGAGTGTCTATTAGTACTAAAGAGTGGATGGAATCACCACAGGCTTGTGGACCTGATGCTATCTTAATAAGTCTTACAGAGCTAGGGCCAGGTGGAAATGACAGGCTGGCCTGTTTTAGTACAGTCAGACCATTCTGAATGGGTTATGTCCATGACTCGCATAGAAGCATGCAAGGATTCTGTCACTTTTCTATTAACCAAGTTGTTACAGCCAGATTCCTGACAGTGGGTTTCTGCTACAAGTATAGCTAAGTTCAATGTTTGACAACAGTGTTTTTTTAGCTTGCTAGTCTATTAATCACTCAGTGATCAGGCAGGTGGTGAATAGAGGTAAGGGGAGCTCGTATGACCTAACCAGTTAGGGTGCTGGCTGGCGTACCTATATAGTGCAGAACAGGGGATAATGATGCACCTGATAATGATGCACCTGCAGCATTACCGAGGTTCTTGCTCTCCTAAACAATGAAAGCTTGTTCAAAAGAGGAAGATATTTATGCTCCACACTGTAACTTATAGCCTTAAGAATGTAATCTTAGATTAACAAATCAGGGAATAGAGTTACGTATGCCTACAAACAAGCAAGCAAGGGTATCGCAGTATACCTATACTTTAACTGTTACAGTTATAATCTCTGTAATACCAGCAAAAAGTCAGCTGTTATAAAAATCGGTAATTCCGGTAGGGTTTTTGTCGCCTAAGTCCGAACGCAGTAATCTACGCATTAGTTTTCATAGTGCAATAGAAAGCGAGTAGTAAAAGCAAGAGAATTTAAGCAAAAAAATTCTAGTTTGCTTAGAATAAGACTACTTACTTGTTTATTGTTATTTCTTTTCGGTGGTACTATCAACAAAGGGAACATGTATTGTCTTCTTGCGATACCTTTTGAAAGTATTTTATAAATTTAATAGTCTATATAACTATGTTCTCCCTTGAGTTAATGAAGAAGCCCCCCTTCTTACTGACTCTTAAATGACTTGTTTTTGTTTTCTCCTATTTGTTATATCTATCAACAGGGAAACTCGCTTCTTATCTGTCGCTCTTTAACTTTCCTGTCTTTTCTTAAACTTTAGTTCAAACTTTGGTTTAAGATGAAGCCTATTGTTACGGTCAGTAATCTGACAGTAGGGTTTCTGCTAATAGTATAGCTAAGGTTAATACTTAGTAATAGTAATGTTAGCTTGTTAGTTTATTAATTACTTAGTAATTAGTTAGGTGGTTAATAGTTATAAAGGATAGCTTATATAGCTTCTTATTAATAAATCACTAAGTTAGATACTAAAAGGTATTTAGAGAATATATTATAAGTTAATTACTAAAAAGCTATAGAAGTCTGTCCTTAAGTGCGTTTAAGTCTATCCTATATATAAGTCTTAATATTATCCTCTAGACTTATAATTATTAATCCTATTAGTTCTAATTATTCTATATACCTTGTTAAGCGCTTAGTAGGTACTACTAATCGCTTAGTAGGTCTAGGTGATTGCTTAGTAGGTCCTATAGAGTGATCACTTTATCTTATCGTTACGTAACTTATCTATAGTTCTTCCGTTCCAGGGAGTCATCCTTCTGTTGTTTATATAAAGGTTGTAGTGCCTGCTGGTAAAAACATTAACAAAAGCGAGAACAAAATTTTTGAAATCTAAGTAAAAACAGCGCCACAACACACTCTGAAAGGTCAACTGGATAGCCGTGTGCCCGTCGTGAAGCCTAAAGCGACGCAGGCACCATGGCAACCCTATGGCCTCCAGAGCAATTATGGCCAACGCACCATCGAGAGCATGCCACCGAACTTAGCAGACACCTCCAGACAGCAGTCAAGTCTATCGAAACCGCTAACGGAAACCCCCTTAACCTACAGGCCGTGAGGGCCACACTTATTGCGGCCCTCTCCCTGATTGTTAAATTATAGAACCTGCCTGAGCTTAGGCACCTCCACCAGGCTATCGAGAGCCTGCAGGCAGAAATAAAAACAGCTAATAACAACACCACCTGTAAAACAAGAACCATAAAGATCGCTCTATAGTAAAACACAGTTAAGCTTAAGGAGAATACTAATATAACACATGCGGCTAACAAGGCCGCTAAGGAGGCTTAGAAAGCCAGCAAGCTAGCGGCTAAGGTCGCAAAGGATATTAAAGCACTAGGGCTAATAAATCAGGGGAGCACCGCACAGTTATATGCTAGCGTAGCCGCCTGAGGAGGACTTACAGGAAGCATACATAATCCTAGTAACTAGAGATCGTCTTAGACCTAGGCTCTACGTGAGATTATTATAAATATTAGAGACCCTATTACTATTACCAGTATAAGAGCTATAAACTCCTATAGCCTTAAGGTGTATATAGACTACGCTATTAAAGAAAGTAGTAATAAATATATCTGTAAGCTTAAGGCAGTATCTGCTAATCAGCTTAAGAGTGGTAACCTAAGCATTAAGACAGCTATAACAAAAGATATAGAGACCCTCTGCCAGTTTACTAAGGACTAGGAAAACCGTATTGGCAACAGAGCCACAGTGTAGATCCTAACCTATAGAGTACTAGCATATAGTATATAGACTAGCTTAATAGATATAGACTACTTTAATAAGATTAGAGATAACCTAATATAGAATAATAAAGTATTTATCTTTACTATAGAGATTAAATATATTAGCTGGCTAACCTAATTAGCTAATAAAAAGACTATATTAATAATTATAGTAGAATTTTTAAAGGCAGAAGACACTAATAAACTTATTAATAAGGGTCTTATCTAGTAAGGCTAGGTATTTTAATATAAATAATATAATAGAAAGTGCCGTCTAAGGCAATACTTTAAGTGCTATATATACAGCCATATAGAAACCTAGTGTAAGGTAATAATAACATACAGCTACTGCGCACAAGAACACATAACCTAAGACTACCCCTTAAAAAGCGATATGGAAACGCCTAGGAAATGCGCTGCATGCTATAGCGAACATAAGGCCTGGAACGGCAGATGCCCTACCAGGATACGCGAAAAGGCCAAGATCAGGACCGCCTACAACCAGCGGTTAAGGTATCACCTGGAACAAGCGGCCCCACAGCCGGCCCTAGGACCGAGAGCCTAGACCTGGCCGAACCTAAGGACGACACGACTAACACTGGACCGTCAATCTCAGGAAAACCAACCAACCTGGAGCCGATCCCTGACGAAGAAGGCCTAGAAGAGGCCTAACCCGACGGATGCCTAGGAATTAGAGGAGACGATTACGGTGGCTGTGGAGAATACGCGCCTAAAGCGCACTATTGTACGGTCGCAAAGAGCGCTTGAGGCGCTTGACCTAAACATATAGATGGCAAACGACAGCACAGCGATGGAGATTGTAGTTGACGATAGTGAATGAACGGATAACACACACTTATAATACTACAGTATAACGTAAGAAAATCTAAAGACATAGTTATGGCAACACTCCTCTGCGACCTAAATATTGATAACTATAACATTATTACTATCTAAGAACCATAGAGGAATCCCTTTAGCGTAACGACACACCACCTAGCCAAGGATAGCTTCTACCTCTGCTACCTAACTAGTAAGGAAAGAGAGCCAGCCAGAGTGTGCTTCTTTATTAACAAAAAGCTTGACCACTCTTAGTGGCAGTTCAGGGAGAGCAGCAGAGATCTCTGCAGTATCAGCATCAGGACAGGCGATAATAACAAACCGCCTATAATAATACATAATATATATAACCTATCACCCCAGGAGGACGATCGACCGCAAGTACTATAATAACTGCAGAAGTCACTAGAAACACACCAAAACAGCAAACAAATCGTCATAGGCGACTTTAACTTTTACTATAAGCTATAGGGAGGCAGTAACATCCAAGCGTAAGACCGTAAAGCAACAGAACTTTTAGATCTTATGGACGATATGAATCTTACAAGCCAACTATAACCGGGAACCATTACGTATAAGGAAGGGGACCGCCAGACGACTATCGACCTGTACCTCGTCACAGTAGGCCTAGTTAACAGGATAATTAGATGCAAAGTAGACCAGGATGCTAATCACGATTCCGATCACCTACTAATAGTGACGTCCCTGCACCTAGCAATGATAGAGCTGCAGCCAGAGAAGAAACGGAATTAGAAAGCCATCGACAAGAAGACATTTACCCAGACGCTCTAAGCCTCACTACCTTGACTATAGAGGCCTAGAACAAAGAAGGCACTCGACGGGTATATAGAGGCAACGGTTGAAGCCATCTTAACAGCCATTGAGGCATCGGTCCCAACCAAGACACTATCGCTAAAGTCTAGAACCAGATAGACTGAAGAATGCGCGAACACCCTGGCCGAGGCGAAAAGACTCTGTAGGGTATACAGCAAGCAACAGACAGAAGAAAGCTGGGAAACGTATAAGGAGGCAAGAAATAGAAAAGGCTGAGTCATACAGAAAGCACTGTAACAAGCCTACTGCAAAACGGTGGAAACAGCGGCTGAGTCTCCTGCATCGTTATAGAAAGTTACAAAATAGGCATAGAATAGATAAAATCAGTCACTAACCGTTACACCGGAAATTAAGAAACCAAACATAACTCAGATTGCCACCACCCCTGGGGAGAAAGCGGCACTATTTAAGGAAACCTTCTTCCCCCTACCTCTAGATATAAACCTTAAAGATATTGATAACGTAACATACAGCAACCAGATTATTTTACTGTTAATATCAGAAAGTAAAGTGGAAGAGGCCATTTAGGAAGCAGCGCCGCAGAAGGCTTTAGGCCCTAACGGTATTACCAACAAGGCACTCTAGATAGCAAGACAATAGATCACGCCACACCTTGCTTATATATTTAATTAAAGCCTCTAAATCAGACACTGCCTATAACATTTTAGAAAGTCTACTACAGTAGTATTAAGGAAGCCAGGTAAAGATAACTATACAGTACCTAAAGCATATAGACCGATAGCCCTTCTAAACACAGTTAGTAAGATTATAGACGCCATAATAGCAAAAAGACTAAGCTACCTTATAGAAACATATAGGCTACTACCTAACAGCTATATAAGAGGTAGAAAACAACGGTCTACAGAATATACACTAAACTAAATAGTAGACCAGATATACAAAGCCTGGGGCTCAGGCAAGGTGGCAAGCCTACTCCTCCTAGACGTGTCAGGTGCCTTTAACAATGTCTCACACAGCCGGCTCCTACACAACCTAAAGAAAAGAAGGATTAATAAAGCATTAGTGCGCTGGATGGCAAGCTTTCTTAGATCATAAGAGACAGAAATCTAAGTGGACGGATTTCGATCTAAAACCTATAGAATCAATACCGGCATCCCCTAAGGATCACCCCTGTTACTAATACTCTACCTCTTCTACAACACAGATCTCTTAGACAGCTGTAATAAAGATAAAGACATAACAGCCACTGGCTTTATTAACGACATAGCGATCCTTGCTGTAGGAGACAGCACTAAGGAAACCTGCTAGAAGTTATAAGACGCGTTTCGGAAGGCCAAAACGTAGGCTCTTACTTATGCGTCTATCTTTATATCTAAAAAGTTCTAGCTTACCTACTTTACACAAGCCAGAACCAGATTTAACACAGACATAACACTCTAGAGTTAATAGGTAGAAGTTAAGCCTAAGGCAACCTGTAAATACCTTAGCCTCACTATAGACTTATCTCTCAAGTGGAAGCAGCACATCAACAAGACAGAGCGCAAAGTTACCAACACCACTACAGCACTTAGCAGCCTAGGTAGCTCTATATAGGGCGTTAAGACCAGAGAGATAAGAACTATCTATAAGGGAGTCGCTATACTACAGATAATATATATATGCTTACTGTGGTTAAACAGTAGGTAGGGGGAGAACGGCTACACTAAGAGAACACTTTACAGACTAAATAGGCTCCAGGCTAAAGCGGCCAGAGCGATAAGCAGGGCGTATAGAGCAACCTTGTTCCTAGCGCTAGACGTAGAGATATATCTCCTGCCGGTTAAGCAATAGATCTAGAAACATAATATTAACACTATCGGCAGGGTAGGCACGGCTAAAGCCTATACACACAGGGGAAGGAGAATAAGCCTGAGATAAACAATAACAAAACGACTGCTTAAAGACTAAGACGCAACTAGTAAAAAGCTTAAACACATACCGCCCTTTATAACCCCCCTGTAGTGGAAGGGACCGCACGCCTATATCGTTAAAGGCGCAGAACAGGCTGAAAAGGAACACTAAAGGTGCCTAGAACAAAACACTAACACAATCTATATCTATACAGACGGCAGCAGCATTAACGGTTAAATCGGAGCTGCTGCAGTCTGTATAACCACACAGTAAACCAGTAAAGTATATATAGGTGACGATATAAGATTAACGGTCTACACGGGAGAGCTGCAAGGGATCGTCTTAGCCTTTAAAATAGCTTAGACAGACAAGTAAAACGGACACCGCAGGAGCAAAGTCTTTATCCATACTGACAACCAAGCTGCTATCAGATTATTAGCTAAACCTAAAGGAAAATCCGGCGTATACCTCCTTAAGTCTATTGCAGACAAGACATAAGCCCTCTGTAAGCAAGGACTTAACATTAAGCTCTAATAGGTCCCTGCCTACGTCGGCATCTAGGGCAACAAAGCAGCAGACGCCACCGCTAAAGAGGCCACAGGTTAGATGCAGAATAGACAGACTGGGACCAGGGCAGACAAGCCGAGAGCTGTGTTTAAGCTTAGGTCGGCAGTTAAGACCTGGTTGCACAAGCAGTTATACCGAAAATAGTAAACCGACTAGAAAGCCAAGACGTAAGGAAGAATATTATTCTGCCTTATACTGAAACCGATAAGGAAGGTCCTTTAGGCCTATAAAGGGCTTAGTAAGTAATAGAGCGCGCTCCTAGTCTAGATATATATAGAAAAAATTAGACTTTAGTGTTACGACCTAACAAGTTACAGGCGATGTTACCCCACCAGACAACCAGCAGGCGGCACAGCATTTATACAGCACTAACAATAGGTTAAGACAGGATGACTCCTTAGGTTAAGAAGAACTATAGTGTAAGTTACATAATAATAAGAAGGACTAATAAATAATAAGCAGTCTAAAGTAAAAGACTAATAACGCTAAAGGTAGTCTAAGGTAAAAGACTAATAATGCTAAAAGCGGTCTATAGTAAAAGACTAATATTTAGATATCAGTTTTAGGTATACTAATAGGATTAGGACTTATATATAAGATAGATTTAGATATACTTAAGGATAGACTTTTATAGCTTTTTAATAATTAACTTATAATATATTCTCTAAATACTTTTTAATATCTAACTTAGTAATTTATTAATAAAAAGCTATATAAGCTTTTTTTATACCTATTAACTACCTAACTAATTACTAAATAATTAATAAACTAATAAGCTAATATTACTATTACTAAGTATTAACCTTAGTTATACTATTAGTAGAAAACCTATTATTAGATATCTAGCTATAACACTTTAATTACTTTTATTAAGTAAGTTAACCTTAATACTTACCTAATAGTATAATATAATATCTACTACTAATATCTTATAAACTGCTATTTTAGCTGCCTTAGCTATACTAGTTATATAGGCTACTGTTATACTTACTAACTAAAAGCTATTTATAATAATAATCTAACTTAAATAAGAAAATAACTAGCTTAATATATAACTTACTGCTTTTTAACCTGTTTTATACCTTTAGGCTAAATATCCTAACCTAGAACTATATAATAGGAGTTTAAAGACCTTCTAAAAGTTCTTTATCTAAACTAAGGCCTACCTTAAGTATTATAAACACTTTTTTACTAATAAAGCTAAAAAAGTTTACTATATAGCCTTATTCTTAAAGAAGGACGCCCTAAATTAGTTTAAACCTACTATATAAGATTATCTTAATAATAACCTAAAAGACTAAAAAGACGCTATAAAAAAAACGTTTAAAGACTTTAATAACTTTAAGAAGTAACTTTAAGATATATTTAGCAGCCTAAATAAAAAATAAGTTATAAAATATAAACTTATAAATCTTACCTAATAAGGATTAGCTAGTAAGTATACTACTAAATTCTAATATATTACCTTTAAATTAGATTAAAAAGATAAAGCCTTAATAGCTAAATTCTATTAAGAGCTTAAAGAAGATATTAAAAATAAATTAAGTTAAAATAATAAACTAAAAAATTTTTATAAGTTTATAGAAAAAGCTGTTAAGATTAATAACTATTTATATAAATATAAGCTAGAAAAATAAAGGTAATCTATATAGCCTAACTAGGTTAGTACTAACACTAATAAAAAATATAAACCTAAGTAACTGTAATAAAATAACTGTAATAGTACAGTATATAGATATTATACTAAACTAATAGATATTAGTATAGCTAAAAAGAAAAATAAGTAACTACTATATAATATTAAGACTATTAAATATTATAACTATAAGAAGATAAGACACTTTATAAGAGACTATAAATAACCTAAGTAAATTTAATATAAACTACTTTTAAAAGGTACTAAGTAAGCTAATCTGGTATAAAAAGAGATACCCTACCTATAACTCTTTTAGACTACTTGCTATAATAATAACTATATAATCTACTAAAATAGTAAGAAACAAGCAGGATAATACCTAAAATAACTAGTAAAGACTATTATTATTATAAGAAAATAACTAATAAATAATAGTAGAAACTAAAAACTAAAAGAAGGAACCCTAGCTATAATATAGAAATATATCTAGAAGGGAAATATTATACCTAATAATAACTAAAAGGAATTACTTAAGGAATTACTATATAAACTAAAACTATATACTAACTAAGCTATTAGCTATATCTTAAGAGAATATAATAAATAGGTGCTATATAACCTAAATTAAACACTTTAATACCTATAGTAAAAAGTAAAAAAAGTCTAATAACAAGTTAATAATAAAAAACAGAATTAAGGTAACTTTAACTATATAATTAAAGCCTATCCCTAACTATACCGTTCTCTATAGGGCTATAGCTATAAAGAATATAAACCTATAAGCTATAAAGACGCCTTAAAACTTACTAGATATATTAAAATAAAGAGAGGTATAGACTTACCTTAAATAACTAAAAGAGTTATATAAACAGTTGTAATAGTAAGAAAAAAGCACTCTAATAAAACTATAGAAATAAGCTTTCTACTAGTATAACTTACTGTCTGTAAACTAACCCTAAAAGACACTATTAAGGTATAGGGAAGTAGTTTAAAAGAAGAATTAGAAAGTAAACTGTCTCTAGATAAGTTTATTCTACCTAGTAAGATAAAATAAAAGGCTATATAATAACTAGTAGAGATAAGCTAGATAGCCCCTTAAGTAGTACTAATTAGAAAAGATATAAAACAAAAGATATAAGAATAGACCTATAGTATCCTACTATCTTTATCTCTAATTGTAAGCACTTTAGAATATAACTTAGATAAGCCTCTTACTATATAAGCCTATAATAATAAAACCACTATATAGAAGGAGGAATAATACCCTTTCTATAAAATTATAAAAAACACTAATAAGTAAGAACTTTTATTCTATAAGATAAAAGATATAAATATTAAAAAAAAACTAGTAGTAATATATAAAGAGAAGCCTATATTTAGAGATTATAAATATCTAGATCTAAAACACCCCTTATATTATAAGGTATTTTAGGCTAACTGTATCTATAATAAATATACTAAGTATAAAGGAAAAAAAGGTATCTACACCTTTTACCCCTATAGGTTTAATATAATACCTATAACTTAATACTATACTAATAAAGATCTATATATATAGAAGATTAAGAAATACAGGCAGTAAACTATCTACTTTAAACTAAGCCTAAGACATCCTATACTATATATAAAAGAAAAGACTATATATTAGTTATAATATATATTTAATAAATATAAACACTACTATATAGGAAAAGTAAGGGCATAAAGAATCTAGAATAAAGCCAGACCTTCTTAAAACAAGATAAAAAATAAATCCTGCCGACTGTAAAAAGGATATAAAAGGTAATAAAAGGAAAAAAGTCTTTATACTTTATAATAATAAGCAACTATAGTAATAAGCACTTAGTGCTTACCGCCCTTATTAACAGACAGCCTATATAAGTAGTTATTAACAGTAAGGTATAAGTTAACCTAATATTACTAAAGGTAGTAAATTAATAAAGGATTATATAGCGATATAAAGAAGTAACTTATAACCTTAAAACTGTTAAAGGGAAGATAGTTAAATATAATAGTAAAATTATTAATAAAAAGACTATATAACTTTAAGTTATAATCTAAGGCTATAATAAATAAATAACCCTTAATATTATAGATATAACGTACCTATATAGTAAGCAGATAATTATAGTAAGTAGACTACGTCTTCCTACCCTTCTATTATTTTAATAAGTTAATTTAACTATATTATATAAAATTAATTAAAACTATATGTTACCTTATTCTTTATCACTATCCTAAACTACCTTATAGGTTTATACGTTATAACCAGTCTTTCCGCAATTGCCACATCGTCGTGCGCCTGGTTTTCTACCCTCTATATAAGCCTCCTTTTAGGATATTTTCTTACCTCCAGCTTTAACACCTTCCTTTTCTCCTTGCAGCGCCTCTGCTTTAGCTGTATTAAGTGACCCTTTAAGATGTAGTTAGGTCTTTTTAGCCCTCTGGCGCTTACTTAGTATATCTTGCCCTATATAAAGTCTAAGGTTCTTAGCCTTAATAAGAGTAAGCCTATATGCTAACTTGCTAATACCTTTAGCTTAGAAGTTAATAAGCTTATATATTACTGTTAGAGAGCTACCTTAATATCGCTAGATCCTTTTTTTAAGAGAACTAGAGCTTTATACACCCTTAATTACTATAGTTAGTGTCTTTAGGTCCTAAGAGCCATCACTGCCTAAAGGTAAGCTAGAGGGTGTTAGTGTCTTTAGCTTAAAATCTAGGTAAGAAATAACAATTTTAGGGTTAAAAAGTATAAGACCAGCCTGTCTAAAGCCAGCTTATATGTTTCCTTCCCTTATTAAGGTAAAAAATACTGCTTTAAAGGTAGGAAAAAAGTTATCCTTTATAATATATAAAATCTATATCTATATTATCTTCTTAATTTCCTTACTGTATAAATACTTTAATAGACTAAAATAACCTATATTAAGAGGCTAAAGCTTATATAATAAATATAAAGGTATATATAAAGTAATAATCTTTTATTCCTTATAGAAATTATTAAATTTAGTTAATTTATAGCTATTATAGCTATTAAGGATTAAGAGTTAATAAGTACTTTTTATATAAGACTTTATATATTAATTAAAATAATTTAACTAATTTAGGCTAATCTTATTTATTATCTATTTATTTTCGTTTAGGTAGATATACTAGTTAGCTAGGAATTAGCCGTTTTAGTATTAGGAGAGGAAGTAATATTTACCTTTTATAATAACGTATAAAGGTATTACCTAACTATCTATATATATACCCTAAATAATAGAAACCTATTTTTAATTACTAGGCTGCTTTATATAAGGCCTTTCCTTATAATTAGAAGTTATAATAACCTTTATATATAATAGTATTCCTATTAGAAACCTAGTCTTATTAAAATTATAGATATTATAATTCTATATTTTATACTTTATAATTATATTTTATATAAATATAAACCAGCTTTATATAATTATAAGATCTTTAGCTAAGGCTTTCTAATAGTTAATTTAATATTAAAATTATATTTTTAATTAGGGTTGTTGTTATATAAAGTTCTCTGCCTATTAGGGTCTAACACGTGTTGCGTTGTATTCGTTTAGGAGTCAGTCAGCTATATCTTATACGTCTTCTTGTTATAGAGGAAACCCTTAATTAATTAGGCTAATAACCCTTTTAAGAACCACCTTTTCCTTTACTTCTGTTATCTTCTTTAATTTTAGGTGTGTCTTGTCTTATGTAATACGTCCTGCGCGTCGGTAATAGAGTGTCGTATAAGGGACCTTAAAGACAGTAGCTGCTTTTTATATAGACATTTTAGGGTCTTTTTTAATAGCTTAAAGGGTAAGGATAATACGGCTTTTAATTAAAGAGGATTACATGTTTGTATGTAGAGGAATATTAGTGTAAAGGTTAAAAAGGTAAAAAGAAGGGAAAGTGGTCTGCTTACTATAATTGTCTGCTTACTATATAGGTACGTTAAGAGAAGCAGACGTTATCTTTAGAATCCTATAGTTATAAAAAAATAACCTAGTAATAGATTAGAAAACAGGCTAACTCTAATAGACAGATTTAGCTATAAGGCAGTATTACATACTGTAACCTCTAAATAAACCTAAGCGACTAAAAATATATATTATATATATTAAAAGGATTAAGCCTATAAAAGACTAGCGACTTATATCTATAGTAATAATTAGAAATATAATATAAAATAAGGAAAGTTTAGAGAAAGACCGTCTTAATATAGTACCTCTTAAATATAGATAATATACTAAGCTGTTTACTATAGGACTAGAAATAGGTTTACCTAAGTATAGACTATAAGACTATAAGATTTAGATACTTAAAAGAAAAACACTAAAAATAAAGCTAATTTATATGCTTAACCTAATAGAAAAAGAAACACTTAACAAATAGCTAGATAAAAACCTAGAAAGAGGTTATATTAGACTATCTAAATTACTAGTAAGATACCTAATCCTGTTTATTCTAAAGAAAAATAAGGAACTATAACTCTATATTAATTACTATAGACTTAATAATATTATTAAAAAAAAATAGCTATCTGCTACTACTAATTAGTAAATTATAAAATCTCCTATATAAAGCTAACTGGTTTACAGCACTTAACCTTAAAGAAGCCTATAACCTTATATATATTAAGGAAGAAAATAAATAGAAAATAGTATTTTATATATAATAAAGACTATTTAAGATACTTATTATACTATTTAGACTTACTAACATACTTACTATATTCTAGATAATAATAAATTACGTCTTATAAGAAAAACTAGATATCTTTATTATTTATTATCTAGACGATATCTTAATCTTTTCTAAAGACCTTAAGGAGTATAAGGAATATATATATTAGGTACTTAGTAAACTTTAAAAAGTAAAGCTTTTAGTTAAACTAAAGAAAAGTAAATTTTATATATAAAAGGTAGATTATCTTAAATATATAATTACACTAGGTAAAATTTAAATATAAAATAAAAAGATAAATATAGTTAGTAACTAGCCTATCTTAATAAACGTTAAGAAAGTTTAATCTTTCTTAAGATTTATTAATTTCTATTAAAAGTTTATTAGGAAATTTAGTAATATTATATAACTAATATAACAACTTATAAGGAAAGATATAAAGTTTATATAGATAAAAGAATATTAATAATTATTTAAAGAAGTTAAGAAACTTATTATATTAGAACTAGTCTTTAGGATACCTAACCTAGATAAACAGTTTAAAGTAGAAGTTAACGCTTTAGACTTTACTATAGGCAGACAGCTAGGGTAACAAGATAAGTAAAAAAGATTACACCCCTATACTTTCTACTTAAAAGCACTCTCTAGACTAGAACTAAATTACTAAATTTATAATAAAGAGTTAATAGCTATTATCTATACCTTTTAAGAATAAAGACCCTATCTGTTAGGAACTAAACACTAAGTTATTATCTACTTAGACTATAAGAACCTTATATACTTTATAACTTTTAAAGTTCTTAATAAAAGACAGATTTAATAGTTAGAATTCCTATTAAAATATAACTTTAGAATTATCTATTATAAAGGTATAGAAAATAGAAAAGCTAACGCTTTTAGTAAAAAAACAGACTATAAAGTCTAAATACTAGAAGAAATAAAGGTTATCTTTAAGTATAACGATAATAGTAATATTATACTAGCCTAGAAACTTATTATAATCGGCAGATAAGTTAATACCAGTATAACTAGTAAAATAATAGCTAACTAGATCTATAAGATATATAGTGCTAAGGCATATAGACATTAAGGAGTTATAAAAATATTCTAGTAAATTTAATAATATTATAATAAGTAAGTTATATAAAAAGAAGTAGCTATAGTAATTAAAGACTATAATCTTTATAAGAAAAGTAAGAACAGCCCTTATAAGCTATATAGGTATATTTAACTATTACTAGCACTACTAGAAGTATAGCACTTAATCTCTTTAGACTTTATTATTAAATTACTAAAGTTAAAAAAACTAATAATAAATACCTTCTATAATAGCGTATTAGTTATTATTAACAGACTTATAAAGTATATATACTTTATCCTATATATAGAATTAAGTACTATAGAAGACCTAACGTATACCTTTATAAAGTATATTATTAGTAACTACAGATTACTAAAGGAAATCGTGTTAGATAAAGACAAACTGTTTACTTTAAAGTTTTAGAAATTACTAATTTTATAACTTAGTATAGACTATAAACTGTTAACTGCTTTCTATCTATAGACTAATAGATAAACTAAAAGGATTAACTAGATCCTTAAATAATACCTATAATACTATATTAACTATAATTAAGACAATTAGGTATTATTATTACCTATAGCCTAATTTATCTATAATCGTGCTATAAGAGAAAGCACTAGAAACTTACTATTCTACCTAAACTATAGATTTAAGCTAACTGCTTATAGAGAACCCTATAAAGGACTATAAGCTCTAAAAGCCGTGGCTAAAGTTAATAAACAAACTCGTCCCTAAGCCTGTATAAGGACTAGTCTACGTTATTAGAGACCTATATAAACTGTAGCTCCTCTACTATTCCTTTCTTATAAGTATCTAATATTAATTCTAAAGTATTAGACTTATCTAATTCCTATATTCTCTAGCAGAATATCTTAGCCTGTTATTCCTAAATAAGTTTCTAAGTTTTCTAAATATAAGATAAACGACTAGCAGTAGTCACTATTAAAGACTACAGGCAAGTAAGCTCCTTATAAAGCTTTAAAAGCTTCTTGCTAGCCTTTTCCTCTTTTTTATCTTACTTTTTCTATTAAGTATTTAACTTTTACACTATAAATACGTTAGTAACAGTAAAAGATTATAATAATAAAAGACTTATATATTAAAACTATTAAAACCCTATTATAAGGCTTTTTTACCTTAATATAGGTTTAATAATAAGAAGAACCCTTACTAAATCGATAAGGCGCTTTTATATAGTAATAATAAGTATAAGATATATTAGCTAATAGTAAACAAGCTTTAATAAATTTTAAAAAAGCTAGGCGCTTATAATCTTTTACTTTTATCTTTTAAGATTTTAACTTTTTTAATTTTTCTATATAACCTAATATAATGTTAGTATTATAGTAAATAAGGAAGTAAAATTAATAACTCCTTAACTTAAAAAAAGCAACCTACTTATATAGGTCTTAAGGGTAAGACCTTTAAGAGGGAAGACCTAATATTATAACCTAATAAGTTATAGGCAATATTACCTTACTAGATAACCAGCAGGCAGTATAATATTTATACAGCATTAACAATAGGTTAAGATAAGATAACTCTTTAGGTTAAAAAAAACTATAGTATAAGTTATATAATAATAAAAAAGACTAATAAATAATAAGCAGTCTAAGGTAAAAGACTAATAACGCTAAAGGCAGTCTAAGGTAAAAGACTAATAACGCTAAAGGCAGTCTATAGTAAAGGACTAACATTTAGATATTAGTCTTAAGCATACTAATAGGATTAAGACTTATATATAGGATAGACTTAGACACGCTTAAAGACAGACTTCTATAGCTCTTTAGTAATTAACTTATAATATATTCTCTAAATACCTTTTAATATCTAACTTAGTGATTTATTAATAAGAAGCTATATAAGCTCCCTTTATACCTATTAACCACCTAACTGATTACTAAGTGATTAACAGACTAATAAGCTAATATTACTGTTACTAAGTATCGACCTTAGCTATACTATTAATAGAAAACCTACTGTTAGATATCTGGCCGTAACATTTAGGATTTCCTTTTTAGCTAAAAAGTGCTAGGTATTACTAACGCTAACTGCCTATACCAGGAAGGACGATAAACAGTATTATACATCCTGCTGTAATACTGTAAGTATTAATAACTCTAACGTTAGGAACTAAAAGCCCTCTTAAGATAATATAATCTCTAGGTTATACTAAATAAGTATAAAGCAGCCGCTAAGGCAATTAGGTTTATAGAACAGACTAAAATCCTTAGGTAATATAGGATTAAGCTGTAACCTAAATAAAACTAAGTATTAAGGGGAGACTATAGGTAAACAGAGCTATTATAAAAGATATAAAACCTTAACAGAGCCTAGGCATATATATACGTTAGTAGAGAACTGTAAACTATATTTAGTGGCAGCCAGGAGTAGATAAGGTTAGAGAGCAAAGTGGGAAATTTAGAAACAGCTGGCCAATGTTTTGTATTGGTAAAGTGGGGCGCTGCGGATTAACACTCGGAGCGCGTCGGCTGTCGGCCAAACCCCGCTATCCGGGCATAGCTGCTGACAAAGCGGCTGAAACCGAGTAAGATATAATTAATTAATTAATTAATCAATGGTGCCTGCTGGTAAAAAAACATCTATAATAGCGAGAACGAAGTTTTTGAAATTAGAGCATATAACAGCGCTATAACACGATCTAACTGGTCAATTGGATAGCCTTTTGCTCGTCGTGAAGCCTATAGCGACGCAGGCATCATGGCAACCCCATGGCCCAAGGATCAGCCCTGGCCAACGCCATACCGAGAGCACGCTGCAGAACTAAGCGTATACCTCCAGACAGCACTGAAGTCGATCGACACAGCAAACGGTCAACCTATCCAGCCTCAAGGAGTCAGGGCCGCGTTTATCAGGGCTCTAGCACTTATCGTTAAGATACAGAACATCCCTGATATCGGCTACGTTCACTAGGTAATTAAAAATTTACAGATAGAGACAAAAGCAGCTAATAAAAACACCACCTAAACCACAAGCAGTATTAGAATTGCAATCTAGTAAAACACAGCCGAAATTAAAGAGAACACTAATACTAACAAGGACACTAACACAGCCGCCAAGGAGGCACTAAAAGCCAGTAAGCTGACTATTAAGATGGTAAGGGATATTAAAGCACTAGGACTAATAAATCAGGGGAGCGCCACACAGTCTTATGCCAGTGTAGCCGCTAGAGGAGGACTTATAGTAAGTATATATAACCTATAAAACTAAAGACTATCCTAAGTTTAAACCCTATATAAGGTTATTATAAATATTAGAGATCTTACTACTATTACTAGTATTAGAGCTATAAACCCCTATAACCTTAAGGCGTATATAGACTACGCTATTAAATAGAGCAGTAATAAGTATATCTATAAACTAAAGACTATATTTATAAATTAACTAAAAAGTGGTGACCTAAGTATTAAAATAGCTACTACTATAGATATAGAGGCCTTATAACAGTTTGTAGAGGACTAGGAACACTAAATAGGTAACAGTGCTACAGTATAGATCTTAACCTATAGAATTCTAGCATACAGTATATAAACCAGCTTAATAGATATAGAACTTTTTATAGAACTTTAAGATAAACTATTATAAGATAATAAAGCCTTTATCTCTACTATAGAGATTAAGTATATTAGATAGTTAACTAGATCTTTTACTATAAAGTCTGCCTTATCTGTTATTATTAAGTTTACTAAAGCAGAGGACACTAATAAACTTATTAATAAAGGACTTATCTAGTAAAGTAAGGTTTTCTAATATAAACGATATAACAGACAGTGCCGTTTAAGATAATACTTTAGATACTATATATACAGCTACATAAGAACCTAGTGTAAGGTAATAATAACATGCGGCTACTGCGCGCAAGAACATGCAACCTGAGAGTGCCCCTTGAAAAGCGACACAGCCACACCCCGGAAGTGCGCGGCATGCCACGGCGAACACGAAGCGTGGCACGGCCGGTGCCCAACCAGGATGCAGGAACTAGCTAAAATCAAAGCGGTATACAAACAACGACCAAGGTACCACCCGGAAGCCACAGCAGCCCCAACCGCCACAGGAACGGCCCTAACAATCCGGACGACATCGAGGCCAGTACTGGAACCGAGCCAGAGCCAGAGCACACGCCTGGAGCGTAGCAGATCACCTATAAAGAAGAAGATACAGAAACGTCAGCAGCCGACAGGGAGCCAGACACAAGACGAGAACACGATCGTTGTCGCAGCAGAGGACTCTCGGCCGAGACGAGCGATAGTTCCCTCTCGCCGCGCGCTTGAAGCCATAGACGCGAACATACAGATGACAAAAGATAGCCACCCTATGGAAATTGTCGACGATAGCGAATGACCACACAAAGCACACTTACGATACTACAGTATAACGTAAGAAAGTCGAGGGATGTGGTGATGGCTACGCTCCTCTGCGACCCTAGGATCGACGACTACAATATTCTCGCCATCCAGGAGCCATAGATAAATCCCTATAACGCCACAACGCATCACCCGGCGAAGGACCGCTTCCACCTCTGCTACCCGTCGAACAGGGAAGAAGGCCTAGTAAGGGTCTGTTTCTTTGTAAACAAGAAGCTAGACCACTCGAAGTGGCAATTCAAGGAACACAGCAAAGATCTCTGTACTCTCACTCTGGGATTTAACGTAGGCCAGAACACTGAAGTCGCCATCCACAACATATACAACCTGCAAAACCAAGATAACGAAAGGATGAGATCCTTACAGTAACTATAGAAAACGCTAGAAGCTAACCACTATATTAAACAAATAGTGGTAGGGGATTTCAACCTTCACCACAAGCTATAGGGAGGAAGCGAGATCCAGACGCCAGATGCCGAAGCGAGAGAACTGATAGAACTAATGGAAGATTTCGACCTCATTAATTAACTACCTGTAGGCACGATTACATACATGGAGGGAGACGGCCGCTTAACAATAGACCTCTGCCTTATCACAGTTGGGCTGGTTGACAGGCTTATAAAATGCAGAATAGACGACAACGTAAACCACGACTCAGACCACCTTCCTATCGCAACATCGCTAGACCTGACAATCGCATAACTATAACAAGAAGAGAAGAGAAACTGGAAGGCTATAGACGAAACCGTCTTTATGAAAGCTGTCAAACAGACTCTTCCCCCGCTAAGGAGGCCGAGGACGAAAGCGGCCCTAGACAGATACATCCGGGAGATAACCGAAGCCCTCACCTCAGCCATTGACGAAGGGGTACTAACAAAAACCGGCTCCCCTAAGTCGAGAGCAGGCTGGAACAAGGAATGCGCGGAAATCCTTGCTAAAACTAAACGACTACGTCGACGATATAACAAGGAACACACTGAACAAAGCTGGCAGGCGTACCTCACAGCACGAAATAGGAAAGGCCGGATTATTAGGAAGACGCTACAGAAAACACACCGCAAGGCAGTAGAAACAGCAGCAGAATCGCCAGCTTTACTCTAGAGGATCGCAAAATGGGCCCAAACACGACAGAACCAAACACCAACCGTCACGCCAGAGATCACAAACCCCGCTACCTCTCAAACAGCTACCACGCCAGAAGATAAAGCCAAACTCTTCAGGAGAACATTCTTCCCAACGCCCCTAGAGGCCAACCTTAAAGATATAGAGAACACAACATACCAAGGACAAATCATGCTTCCACCTATATTAGAAAACAAAGTAGGTAAGGCTATATAAAAAACAGTACCGCTTAAGGCACCCGGTCCCGACGGAATCACTAACAAGGCGCTGCAACTAGCCAGACTATAGATCAGCCCCTATTTAACTCAGGCATTTAATCAGAGCCTCCAGCTCAGATACTGCCCACAACACTTTAGGAAGTCTATAACAGTTATATTATAAAAGCCAGGCAAAGACAACTACACAACACCTAAAGCATATAGACTAATAGCACTGTTAAACACTGTTAGAAAGGTTATAGATGTAATTATAGCAGAAAGGCTAAGTTATATAGCCGAAACATATAAGCTACTACTAGAAAACCACATAGGCAGAAGAAAACAAAGGTCGACAGAACACGCACTGTACCTTATTATCGACAAGATATACGAAGCCTAGAACAAAGGATAAGGAAAGGTTGCAAGTCTGCTCCTCCTTGACGTGCTAGGGGCGTTTGACAACGTATCACACCGGAGACTCCTTTACAACCTCAGGAAGAGACAGGTCGACAAAGCAATAGTATAATAGATTGCTAGTTTCCTAGGAAATAGATAAACCTATATCCACATCGACGGCTATCAGTCTAAGCCATACACGCTCACCACTGGCATACCGTAAGGCTCTCCTTTATCGCTAATACTCTACTTATTCTATAACGCAGACCTCCTTAAAAGATATAACCAGGGCCAGAATACATTCGCCACAGGATTTATTAACGACGTTGCTATCCTCGCATAGGCAGATACAGCAGAAGAAGCCTGCAGCAAACTCTAAGAGACACTAGAAGTAGCAGAAGGCTGGGCAATAACATATACATCCGTCTTCACACCTGAAAAGTTCCAACTCGTCCACTTCACAAGAGCAAGGTCACAAATCAACGTCGATACACCGCTGCAGAGCAAATAGGGCGAGATAAAGCCTAAGACAGCATGCAAATACCTCGGCTTAACTATAGACACTTCCCTCAGGTGGAAACAGCACATCGATGAAATAGAGCGCAAAGTCTTAAAGACCATAGCAGCTATCAGCAGCCTAGGAAGCTCCACCTGGGGAGTAAGAGCAAGGGAAATGCGGAACATCTACTAAGGGGTAGTAATCCCACAAATGATGTACGCATGCTCAGCGTGGTCGAACGCTGGCTGGGGCGGCAAAGGATACACAGATTGAACCCTGAACAGAATGCGAAGACTACAGGCCAGAGCGGCAAGGGCGATGTGTGGTGCCTTCAGGGTAACATCCTTCCCAGCACTCGACGTGGAAATGCACCTCCTTCCAATAGAGCAGCGAATATGGAAGCAGAACATCGACACGATCAACAGACTGGGCCTAATAGAACAAAGAGAAGACGAAAACGTCAGGAACAGAAGACAAAGAGAAAGAAAGAAAAAGAAAACAAGCCCTCGGCAAACGATCGAACGAGAACTACGCATTAAGCAAGGCGATAGCACAAGACATCAGCAACAACGGGAGACCATCGCCCCCTTCGTGACCCCACCGTGGTGGCAGGGACCGCGCATGTTCATCGCGGACACCGCGGAAAGCGCTACGAAAGAGCACCAGAAATGCATCGATCGCAAGACTGAAGCCATACACATTTATACAGATGGGAGCGGCATTAACGGCTACATAGGAGCGGCGGCGGTATGTATAACTACATACCAGACCCGTAACTTATACATGGGATCCGACGCTATATCGACGGTGTACGCCAGAGAGCTGCAGGGCATTATCCTTGCCCTCGAAATAGCCAAAGAAGACCGACAGAGGGGAAATAACAGAAGCAAGGTCCTGATCTATACCGACAACCAAGCAGCCATCAGATCATCGGCCAAGCCAAAAGGCAAGTCAGGCTCTTACCTGCTCTAAACGATTGCAGGCAAGACACAGAAACTCCAAGAACAAGGACTTAAAACGGAGATCCGATAGGTCCCCGCCCACACAGGGATCCAGGGCAATAAAGACGCCGACAAGGCAGCCAAAGAAGCCACAGGATAGAGACAGAACGGCAAAACGGGCACTAAGGCAGACATACCACAGCATCTGTATACACTTAGATCCACACTCAAAACATAGACGTACAGAGAGGCAAACAAAATGTGGCAAGCCAAGTGGACGGCAGAAACGCAAGGCAAAACCACCTTCCGATACACACCAAGACCGACAAAGAAGGTCCTTCAGCTCTATAAGGGGCTAAGCAAGAGACAGAGCTTAATCCTTATGTAAATACGTATAAAAAAGATAAGACTTAAGGACTTTCTTTTTAACTAAAGAGTGCCAGACGCTATAGATACTAACTGCCTATACTAGGAAGGATAACAAACGGTATTATACATCCTGTTACAATACTGTAGATATTAATAACTCTAACGCCAAGAACTTAGATCTATCCTAGGACAATATAACCTCTAGGCTGTATTAAATAAGCGTAAAGCAGCTATAAAAGTCATCAGATTTATAGAACAGACCGAGATCCTTAGGTAATTTAGGATTAAGTCGTAACCTAGATAAAGCTAAACATTAGGGGGAGACTATAGGTATACAGAACCACAGTATGAGGCATCAGGCCTTAATAGATCCTAGCATAGAGATCACATTAGTAAGAACTGTAGTCTACACGAGGTGGCCGCCAAATGTAGATAGAGGTTAGAGAGCAAAGCGGGAAAATGGGGACAGCTGGTCAATGTTTTGCATTGGCGAAGTGGGGCGGCTCGGATTAACGTCTGAACGCTTCGGCTGTTTGCCGGACCCCGCTATCCGGGCCTAGCTGCTGACTAAAGAGCGGCTCCATAACCGAGTAGGAATAAATCAATCAATCAATCAATCAATCAATGTACAAATGCCGTGCCGCCCGCTGGTTGTCTTGTCAAGTGGGGCAACATCGCCTGTAACTTGTTGGGTCGTAACAAAATAATAGGGACTAAGCTATAAGAGAGTATTTTAATCTTAACAGGGGTCTTACTATTAGTAATAATAAATCTAGAGCGTCTATGTTAAAACGTAAGAAGTATAGTGTAAATAGTAGCTACTAGTCTACTACGTCTACCTTAGTAGGAGGAGATTAGTGCTATTAGCTAGTAGCTAGGATAATAGTCTTCTGTGTTAGTTGCTTACCTGTAACGGGCTGGGCCCGTATGAGGCCTCGTCGGACCTCTCGGCCCACTACAACCTTGACCGGGGTACCGGAGCCCACGGCGCCGAGCACCCGTTGGCCCGTGCGGCATAGACCTGATCAGACCGCCAGTTAGCTTGGATTAGTGGATTTTCCCTTCTTTCTCCTCATCTTAGGATACTCGTAGTAGTCGCCATAGCCTGTTGCAAATATACACGCCTTGGACCGTTACATTACCCCTAGATAGAGCAAAAGGTTTATTGTACTAATTAGCGATTTTCTTAAATTAATTAATTTAAACAGGGTAAAGCAAGCGACAGCCCTATCTTCCTTAGTTTCTAGAAGAGGAGACTAGAAAAACGTTAGAGCAAAAGAAAAAGGACAAAAGCCTGTATAAATTGTAAGTCTATGAGAGGGATGTCTAGTCTAGATTTTCTGCCAGGGGTTGGGTCAGACAAAATGGCCCTTCCAGGCCGCACTGGCCACCTCCCCTGGTGCCGATGCCTGAGGCCCAAACAGGCTAGCCTTAGTTTAAATTTTGCGGGCCGCCCCGCGCTTAGCGTTGTAGTTTTCTTTTGGTAACAACAACAACGTGCAGTTCCACCCGCAATCAAATCCTTCTGTGATGTAATGACAATGTGAGCCAGGCGTATGTAGAAGGGGGATGATCCCCAAAGGTGGCCCGTAATCAGCTTGGCCTCGAACTTCGTCGCATGGTCTCAGATACCCATAATGATAGGCGCTCTCCCAGTGCATTTGCTTACCTCTGACTTGCCCACGTTCAATTGATCCCGGGTGAAAAGCATCTGGCCACTTATAAGTTATCCAACCTGGTTTCCTGTGTCTCAATGTTACACAAATGGACCTTCTGCTCTGAATAACTGTAGTTATGCACACAGTCAATTAAAGTAAGAAAAACAGAAACAATGAGCCAGGCCCCAGCGTTATCTTGTTCTTAGTCAGACGACAAAATAAAGACAGCTCTTGCAACCAGAAGGTCACGTCTCCGTCCGACGTCGACTCAGCTACACTTTGAGAAATCGCCAGGGTTTGCAACGTACCAGAAAGTATCATCCAAGACATCTACAGCTGCACGCCTCTCCAATCCAGCCGCCAACCGGGACGAAATGTTTCATTTTGTGCTGTCAACGACGCGCCCCGTCGACCCTGATCCGTTCTGCGATGCGTTGCACCGGTTAGTCGCGCACAACGCGATCTTACGCACGAGGATGGTGGAATGTGCCGGCCTGGGCGCCCTCAACGTTATCACCAATGAAGACCATGTGACGGACCGAGTTACCGGCTACAGCAGCATTGCAGACTATCTGCGAATTGAAGACAACACGCCGCATCACCGCTTTGGCGTCGGGCAGACTCTCTTCCGTTCGGCGTACATCGGGCAGTCGTTCGTGGTGACGATACATCATGCCGTGATGGACTACTTATCCATGGACAAATTGCTCGAGATAAACACACTCGTTGTCTACGCTGGTCAACCGCTCATACAGCGGCCCCCCTTCAAGGATTTCGTCCTGGGATGCCTCAGCGCGGACGAGGAGGAGGCCAAAGCCTTTTGGACACCTCGTTTCAAAGGGCTTCCGGCCGTCTTCTCACCAGCAAAGAAGCCACGTCATCACAAGCACAAGCCTTTCGTCGTTGAGAAACCGACTCGCAGCATGATTCTGGCGGCTCCCGGCCGCGTGGCCTTAACCCGCATGCCTCTCTTCATCGAGGCGGTGTGGGCGCTGACAGCATCCATTCATACCGACAACGAAAGCGTTGCTTACGGTTACGTGCTCTCCGACCGCTCAGCAGCTCTCAACGGAGTCGAAAACACCCTGGGACCAACAATCACCGATGTTCCCGTCCAGGTCAATGGCCTGCGACGTCAGACCATGATGGTGGACAGGATGATAAAAGACCGACCGACGCCGCTGCGCCAGCTGCAGCAGAACGTAGCCGTGACGCAGTACGGCCTCGAGAAAATTGGAGCATTGAGCGAGGCGGCGCGGGCAACACGACGGCGGAGTATGACGCCGTAAAGCTACATACCGTCTGGCGACGGGGTAGCTACGCGCTGTAACTAATTTTCAGCATCACGCAGGATAGTGTCACCGTCTGGCCCCGGGGGAACTCGACCGTGGTCAGCGACGGGCAGCTGGACCGGATACTCGACCAGTTCGAGCACAAACTGAGGCTGCTGACAGCATCGCCGTTACAAGCCAAGCTTTGCCCCCGCGCCAGAGAGAGCATTTTCAGCTGGAACAAGGCCATGTCGGTCGACCCAGCCGTCATCTTACGCTCGCGGCATGATGATCCAGATCATCCGGGCAGGTCTGCATGCTGTGCCGTCTGGATAGTGAAAGTGGCTGGGCCAGGGGAGTGAAGAAGATGACTCTGGAGAGTCGCGGCGCACAGGGAAAAACACCACAACACTACCAAAGCTGAACATAGGTTCCTGATCAGGACCACCACGAGTGGCAGACTTGCCCTGATCAGGCAGAAAGCTCCCAATCGCCAATGTTCATGACCTCGCGACTGTAAAACGAGGTAGCCTGATCAACCGTGATCGCTCGAGACTTCAGCCCCTGTGAATCCGTGGGTTAATCAAGATAACGGCAAGGATGGGTTCTGATCAAAGACTCGCAAAATCGTGATGAATTGTCCATGAAGTGTCTGGTAAGTCTGACCACGCTCGATCAGACTTATACATGCCCGTGTGTCCTCCCTGATTACCTAACATAGGAAAATAAAAAAAATAAAAACGAAATCCACTCTGATCAGGGTGGGCACTCTGCCCCACCCCATTCCAATCGTCCCCCATTACCTTACACAGCACATGTCGCTGTAAGGAAATGTACAAGAAAGAGAAAACATACATGCCCAAAATCCTCCTATTGTCCCTGATCCATGCGTAGTCCAAGTCTCCCCGATCATATCGTACATCATAGCAATCCTGACCCTTTATTGCTATTTGCCTCGTCCCACTCCTTGCCTGCCTTATGTCGGGCATAGCCCTCAAAGTCCGCAGGCATGGTGGGCGCAACAAGTGGAGTGTATGGCGCTGTAGTATAAGCGACCACAGCAACAGGATCATCAAACCGATCAACCAACTCCTGACGGTTGCACCGATCGATCGTGTGATGGCCCAGGGCATCGGCGCGCGCTCGGTTGCGCAGCGTTGCTTTCCAAGTAAGAAGGGTGGTATCTTGTTCTGGCCTCCTCCCAGGCCGCGGAGTTGTCCGGCTGATCGGACTCGGCTGAGGGGCTCCGCTCAGGCTGGGCCGGAGGACTCTGATCAGGCTGGAGAGACGGACTTCGTGCGGCTGCTGAGAACGCCATGCTCGGGCTTCGTATGGCCGGAGAGGGGACACTGATCGGGGACATCACCTGTCGATGTCTGACCGAGGGCGGAGTCTGTACGGCTGCATCTGCATAGCCTGATTGACGCGTCGGGGTCGAAGGGACATCTGGCGTGCCAACCTGCGCTGATCCTGATCGGGGTGTCGGTGACATCGTATTTCGCTCCTGGTTGTCCCCATAAAAAGGTGGAAGGCGGGCCTTGTGAAAATGGGAGAAAAATCCTCTTTGCGGCCTAGCAGGTCCGGGCAGCCCTGGTCCAGGCTGTGGTGAAGTCATCTCTTCGAGAGACGGGAGGTCCCGCTCGATGCTTGGGATCAGGATGGGTAGATACAGGGCTGATCAAGGTGGCGGTTTTCTTAGAGTCAGACGATGGCGACATAGGATGACACAGGGACTCTTCGCGCCGCAGGTAGACTTCAGCGTAGCCGGGTTAAGCCAAGACCTTAATGGCGTCTGTAGCGAAAGAAAACAGGGGTTTAATGTTTCCTATAAAAGAAGTACCGCGATTCACTGTAGGGTCTAGGGCACACTTTTAATCAAAGCGTGGTACACAGGACTAGCAGTAACCCGGGAGTGCTGCTCAAGGGACTGTTCCTAAATTGACCGCCTAAGTCTCCATGTATTCAACCGCTGTTATCTTTGGCTGCTTTGGTTACCAGCAGTAGAGGCTATGGAGGGCGATCTGTAGAGCTGTCTACGTGTTGTTATTGCATGAACATATAATTGGCTGAAACCGTGGAGGCCGGGGTGCGTATAATTAGTATTCTGCTACGTAAACCGGCCTATGTTGCTGCACAGACAGTTAATATTCTAGTGCCCGGTAAGTAATAAACGTTCCTAACGCCCCTGTCTGTAAATAATTAGAGGTACGTCGCTACTTCTAGGCCTAGTATATATAATATATTCTTTAGTTAGTCTTTAGCATAAAAGCACACCAGGGCTAGTCGCCATATAGGCCCTATTTAATGGCGCGACTTGGCGCTATCTCCCTAGTGCCTGCACGACTAAAGCACTCGTCTTTTTAAAGCAGGGTCCCTAGCCTATAGAGGAGCACCCTGGTTTAATACCAGGACAGCTTTAGTTACTACCTATCAGGCTAGAATATAGGAATAACGCCAAGCAGGTTTAGATAAAGAAGAGTAGGCTAAATATTGCGTATGTGGTCTCCTTAGAGCTTTCGTCCTTCTGCCCAGCAAGCAGATACAGGGCAGCTGTATTAAATCTGGCGCATACAAGGAGTAGCATAGTGGCATATTAATAAGCTTATAACAGTGTGTAGCGTACTTACGCTAGTAGACTAACCTTATAGCCTAGGGTTTTTAATAAGAAAGATAAACTATAAAGGCTGTAAGGATTATATTATCTAGCTGCTAGAAGTTATAGAACTCAGGAGGAAGATACCTATATAATTAGGCTTAGACTTAACTGGCCTAGGACAGAGGCCTATCTGCATTACGCCAAGTCAAAGCTATATACAGGTAAAAGGATAGAGGCGCTTACTATTACACCTACTTTATATCCTGGCGCACTCTTTTTAGAACCCTATTAGTTTACCGACCTCTTATAGCTACAGCTGTTAGGCTGGCCTTTTACCTTACTTACCGCTTAGTATACACAGAGGGTATAGTTATTAGAGAGGTATTCCTATCTTAAGGGGGTAGAAGCCTTTAGAATTAGTTAAGTAGGTTATTTTACTTATATAGGCCTACTGTAGTGTAGATATTTAGCCCCTTCCTACGCCCTCTCTGTTTCCTTTTTAGGCTGCTATCCCTTAAAGCGCCCTCTTATCTACTAATATTACTAATAGTATAAACCTTTCTTATAACTAAAACTTTCTATACGACACAAGAATGCCTCTAAACCTTTTGTTATGTAATTCTCTCTGTTGCGCCCTATACTAGTTAATAATAAGCGAAAGTCAGCCTCCTTAATCCCCTAGTGACCTTACTAAAGTAAGTAAGACAGGCGGCACTATAACTTTATATTCCCTTATATATTACTACTGACTCTAAAGTCTGGCAGAACTTAAGTCTATAAGGCAGTTAGAAAAAGTTAGTATTATATTATCTATTAACTAGTTAAATTTAGGAAGAAATAGGCTGTTAAGATTAGAGAATACAGTACTATCCTAGCTAACTAAGCTACTTTAAACTGCTTTAGTTAGTACCTCCCTTAGTTTAAATACAGCCACTTTATTCCTGCTGTATCTATAGCACCTAGTTAGCTAGATTAAGATACTAGGCTAAACTGATACTGTTAGCCCTTATAAAAAAAAGTTTATATTAGCATTAGCCCTTTAGTATAGTCCTTAAAAGGTATAGGCAGCCGCGCCTACAAGAAGTAGCTGTAATAGGCGTAAGATAGCCAGATAAGGGCGCTAAGCAGATCGGTTAAATTTAAAGGCTTAATTAAATTGCCTACTCTATTAAAATCAGTATAAACAGTTACTTATTAACTTAATATAGCGCTTATACTAAGGGCTAATTATTAAGATGTCCCGCTAAGAAACGTATAAAGCAAGAGCAGGATATATATATGGTTTATAACATCTCTATAGCATTATAGATACAGGTAATACACCTATAGTCTTTAGCTATTAACAGGTTTTAGTTCTAGCGGCAGCGTAAGGTTAAGTTATCTCTGCTATATATAAAGTTAAAGCCAAAAGGTATCCCAAGAGTGCTAGCGCTATATAAGTACGCAGCTAGAGACTTTGTGAACTAAGTTAGAGCGTAGAGTCTGCAGCCGTCTGGCAGTAGACCGGTCGATAGCTGCTTTAGCCTAGGAAAATGTCCCTTGCTAAAGGAGGGGTTTTTTAATGTAGGCTCTAAGGCCGGCAATGACTGCAATGCGGGATAGGCGTAGGGGTCCATCGCGTTATCCCCCTGCGTCTCCAGTTGAATTCGCGGTGGCGCTATCGGGCCACCAGGCCAGTGGTTGGTATTTGGAAGTCTGATGGCGGGGTCGAATGATATAACTACCCCACCCTATATTTGCACCACCCCCACTTTTGCACCATCAACATCACCACCATCACCACCACTATCACCACTTATTTCACTGCCCTTTCCACCCACCCATATATAACTTTCGGCCTCGCTGGATAATTCAGATGCGCCAGATTCATCCAGACTATCTATTTGGCCGGCATCTAGATTTTCCGCCCGCCATATATGTTCTATAGTGGCGAAGGTGCTGTTAGGCGATAGGGGGACCTTTTTCCTCTTGCATGACCGCTGGTCTTCTAACTGGGCCTGTAACGCGCTGACCTGCCTTTCTAGAAGGGCCAGTCTGGATGACTGCTCATCATAGCCCTTTTGCACCTTTCTAGATAGGTGACGAATAGTATGGGTATCCAACCCATCCTTGGCCAGCTGGGTTAACTGGTGTAGTTGATGCCGTAGATCGGCAGACCGATGAGGGGTTGACCATGGGACGATAGATACGGCTTCATCCCACTGTTGGCTGCTGGGCTGCTGCTGGCTAGGCTGGCTGGGCTGGCCGGATGATGCCTTAGATATCAAGGAGTTAGATAGAGGGCGCCCTATAGCAACTGGCCATAATCCAGCTGCCCTCCAGCCAGCCTTGATATTCTGGTCTGTTATTGCTGACTTGCGAGCCTTGAAATAACACTCCAGGAATGCCTTTTTTCTAGCTATAGTTGAATCTGTGACCTAGTTATCTAGATATCTAACCTCCTTGCGATAGGCCTGCTTTAATAGGCTAAAGACAGCTACATCTAGAGGCTGGAGGACAGCAGAGGAGTGCGGCGGCAAAAATAGCAGATAGATACGATGCTGCCAGTATTTCCACATAAAGTCAATAGATATATGGCTTTAGTGCCTATTAAGAACCAGCAGTCTGGCTGCCTCTGGCTTGCTAGGCATTGTTCCTGGGATAAAGACCTTCTCTAACCATTTAAAGGCAGTTTTCTTAGTCGTCCAGCCATTATCTGTTACTGTAAAGTGCTAGCTATTATATCTAGATAGGTTAGATAAGAACCACTAGGTCTAGACTAACTTACCCTTATATATAACCAGTAGGCATAAGGACCTCCTATCAGCAGATATACACTTAATAAGGGAGATCTATGCCCTAGAGCTAGGCTGCTTTTTTTGTATATATCAGGATGCCGTAGAGCCTAGCACCAGCCTATTAACTCCTTTACCCTCTATTATACCAGTTTTATCTATATTCTATCGGTTAGATGGATAGATCCCCTGGATGGCAGGGATACTGGCCAAACGATTAAAGAAACCCTAGATAACCTCTGGAGAATAGGCTGCCTATTGATGAGCATCGATTTCTCTGTTCCTTTTGGTTATGATAGATGGATTTCGCCGCTTAAATCTGGCCATCTATTTCCTCCCTAGAGGAGGATGCCTATCACCCATCATACGCTCTGCTAGTCCCTTCACTTATTAATAAGTAAGGGATCTGTCAAGGGATTCTTATTGGCAGATATAAGCAGCCAGATTATCCTCCTGGGCCTGTGATAACTGCTGCCTATGGGTAAAGGCAGTATCTCTTGACTGGGTGCCGTTGAGCCGATGCCGAAGAGTATGGTATAGGATACCCTAGATATAAGCAGCAGTCCGGATAGTCTGCCCAGCTGCCACATCTTAAAGTGCCTGTTAGAGCTTAAATTCAGTATATTGCTTTATTATGTAATAAAGAAGATATCCTTAAAAAATGGTGTTGTTTGGTGATAAATAGTGATCGTTGTGGTGGTTTGAAAAAGGTGGTGATGTTGATGAAGGAGGGGAAATGCGGCATTTTTCGATGGTGCAAAAGTGGGGGTGGTGCAAATATAGGGTGGGGTAGTTAAATACTAGAGATCTTTTACTCTGGGACGTGTGCGGTCCAACAGCATAGACCATAGAGCGGCCGTCCATGACCCCTGAGATAGAGCCACAAGTGTTATGACCCTTTGGGTTAAGCAAGCTGTCTAGCTCTGCTAAGCGTACGTCATACTGGCTTACGTCGAGTTTTGGCGGCCACCATGATATCTTATTCGGCGTAAAGGACTAAAAAGCCTCTTGCGTAGGGTCGCCAGCCAGTGTTTCTTACACATAATGCCTGTTGTTTATATAACTAAAGCGGGAAATTAAACGTAGCTATAGTTATTATATTATTAAATCGGAAGCTCTAGGATTATTAACTAAGTTAATAAATGTTTTATAGGAACAGTTATAAGAGCGTATAAAATATTAGCTAAGAGTAATTTCTAAGGCTATAAAGCCGTTATTACCTCTATAAAGATCTAAATGCTTACGTTCTTCTTTAGTTTAGGCTAGTGTGCCAGTTAAGCATGGTTAATTAAGTAAAATCTTACTGGTTTTAGTATCGATTTAGGAGCCAGAGTCAGAATTAGAGTCGTTACCTAAACGGTTGTAATAATTAGAAAACATAAGTCCTGTTTGATATAATATTCTTATACTTAAAGGCTTACTGATAAGCCACTCTCTCTAGCACTTTAAGACTATAATAACCCTAGTGACTAGGTCCTTTTTAAGTTACAGAGTACTTTATCTATTGTCGATTAGCCTGTCTTTATGTTACCGCCGCTATATAGCGTTTTTTAATATTAGCTATATATCTTTAGCCTGTAAACTTCCTAGCGGTAAACAAAATCTATAGTAATATAAAGTAAAATCGTTTTTATTAACCTTAAAACTCTCTAGGCTTAAAAGTGTATAAAAGTAATTGTTAAAAATATTAAAACAGATAGTGGCGCTAATATCCGATCTGACTAAGTCTTTAAGCTCTAGATGACTTGGGTCCTATTTGTTATTACCGATTTTAAATCGCTTTAGAGCCTATCTTTTAAAACCATTATCTCTAGTCAGGGAGTAAGTGCTATAGTAAAGATGTTCCCTAGTGTTACGTATAAATAACTTAGATATAGATTAGAGACGATAAGCTGCTAGGAGCCTCTTTTGTTATAGATCTAGAATAATAAGATAACTTAGGGTTTTAGACTTTAGCAGGCTGTAGAGACAGCTTATAATCCTATAGGTAAAGTGTATTAGGCAAAACGTATATTTACTATTTCTAAAATCTAATCTTAAGGCAGACTATAGTAGTATATAGGTATTAATAACAATCTTAAAGCCTACAGACTTATATAAATAGAGGAGATAAAGTAAGTCTTAACTATAGGTATAGTAAAGTATGCCGTTACAGTAGATAAACTCGTCTGCCTATATAATAAGTGTAACAGAATACGGCGTGGCGGCGGCAATAGCGGCTTAAGTCTTAACCAGTCGCTACAAACAGTAGGTATATTTCCCAGTAGGACAGGCACTTTAAACCTTATCTGTATAGGAGGCATTAGTCTAGATATTTAGTCAGCATAACACTAAAGCAATACTAGTAGTAGAAGGAGGCCTTACCTTAAGCGCAGCTTAATAAATATCGTTATTATTTATAAGGTATCTAAACTAGAAGCAGGCCAAGCTAAGGTTAAATATATCGTATAAGTCTAAAAAGTCTACTATATAGGTTATAATTTTAATAGGAAGGTATTACATCTTAGTAGAGGCAGAATGTTATTCTAATAGTAATAATACTTGAAGAAGGCAAATAGTGACGGCAGATTATACAAACAGGTTTATATAAATACAGACTACTAGAGACAGTAATTACTGTTAAAAGTATCTTTATTAAAGTAGTTCCTATTTCTCTTAAAGAAAGTATATCTTACAGAGCCTTATTTTTATAGACATAGAGTCTAGCTAGGCAAGCTAATCGCTTATGCCTTAAAGTTATATGCTCCTCCTTTTAATTAAGGCTACAGAGCCTATCGTCCTTTGCCTCTACTGTAGCAAACAGGCGCTATAAAAGCGACTCTACAGACAGCAGAAGGGTAAGTAACCCTGTGTTTAGCTAAAAAGCTTTTACCTGCCCTGTCCTAATAACACGCCCTTACCACTTCGTCCTAAGGCTAGTGTGCCTCTAACGTGCTGTGGTTCGGCCTATAACAAGAGCCCTTACAGAGCGTTAACTCTAGATAATCTAACCAGACCTACAGACGGCTGGCGTCGGCCTCCAGCAGATGGCCTGCCTAAGGCCTTAAGTTACATACATTTAGTCGACTAGATTCTCCTAAGCCCATCTTGGCGCAATTACCTGCCAGAGCGCCGCTCACACAGTAGTTCTAAGCCATATACAGCATGCTGGCAGCATAAATACAGTGTTAAGTATACAGTACCAGGGTAATACAAAGCCAGGTTACTTATATAGTCTGTATATAGGGGAGGGGTGCTTATTTAGAGTTAATAACATCTAGTAACTTAGGCTGCCGCTTGCTTTACGTCTAAACAAGACGTACCATATATAACACGCCCACCCCTACAGGACCTAGCAGCCCTACAGTGGCACGCTGTCTGAGATCCACTTGGAATTCAGGATAGTGCAGGGATCAACTTACTTTAACCGATGCTATAGGGTGTAGCGGAAAGATAGGGAGGTGTAGAGGGATAAATCACAGGCACTAAAGCTATATAGCGATATATGGCAGGGATTTCCGCCCGGTGTCCTCAGCAGGGAACAAGGTAGTAGGCCACAAGTTAGGGCGACTCTACATTTAGACAAGACAACGCGCAAAAGCCCACAGCAGTGCCTGCCGGGAGATAGAATTCGCCTGCTTACAAGCCAGAGCCTGCGACAATATACAGGCGTTTTGTAGCGCTTGGCATCAACCTGAGGCCATTGTAACTGCGTCCTGTCGTCGCTGTATCCCTTTAAAGGGTCGCCTGCTGCAGATCGTCTGACCTTTACTAAGCTTTAACAATTAATAATCTAGTTACTTATCAGATAGGTTAGATCTTTATAAGCTGCTATTAATAAAGCGGCTAGGTGTTATTAGCCTAATAGTTAGGGATAAGAACGCTACAGTATATATTAAACTAAGTATATCTTTTTTAGATTCTAAAGGCAGAATAGTGTAGATCTATATATAAACCTAATAATACACACTGTTAAATATAGGTCTGTTTATAAGTATACTAAAAGAGGTTAATTTAACAGGATATCTTCTTTACGTCAGTAGGTTATACTAATAATTCTAACAGTATATATAGAAACATAGTTTATTAGGAAAACTATAGTAAAACGCTAAGTATTTCGCCCTACCGTCCCCTCTACTTACCTACCTCACCTAGGTTAATAATTACTACCCTCCTAGTGTTTCTTATCCTTTCTAATAGCGTTCTTAGGATTAGGGTTTAGATTATTTCTCTAGAAGGTAGTTACTTTTCTTAAATTAAAGCTTTAAGGTTTATATCTAGTCTTAGAGAGCGCTTCCGTTTAGCTGGTGGCTTAGGAAGCAGTCTATCTGCGCTACGCTTCTTATCTGTAGTTAGAAGAGGAGATTCTAACTTCTCTTATTTTTTTATAGTCTTAGGCTTTAAGATAGTAAAAATATAAGAAAGCAACCAGCTAGTCTAGACCCCTTATAAATACTATAACTAAAATAATAGTAATATTAGCTACTAAGACCTAAAAGATACTAAGGGGTTACTTATTAATTAGGAGTAACACACGCTTATCTAATAGGTCTAAATCTTAAATACCGCTTATATAACTAAAGTAAGGGAGAAAGATATCTACTTATTAAATCCTATTTATAAGGTAACTAGACCACCTAGGTGACAGTATATATCCTTTATAGTATTAAGAAAAAGCAAGATCTAGATAAGATTATTAGATATAGGTTAGGGGAAAACGTCTAAAAGAAGAGAGATTATATATATAGCAATAGAATACCTGCAGCCTAATTACTTACATAGGGCACTTAAAGGCGGCTTAGCGATCTAGAATCTTGTTTACCTAGCCACTACCTGACTTTATATCGCTTAAAAGCTTTACTTAAAGTATCTATCTGTCTTTTACTCTTTTAATCTTATCCTAGTAATATATTAGGGATATATATATTAAATTTAAACCCTAGCTATAACTTATCTCCCTTAGTCCTTAGGGGTCTACTAGACTTAAAATATAACCTCCCTATAGAGTAGATATAAAAGGGTCCAGCCATATAAGTAGAAAAACACAGTATAAGTATTAAGCCTACTACTAGATACAGCCTAAGGCTTTTTACTAACACTATTTTAGCCTATCTATAAAAATTCTCTAGGATTCTATACTAAGTTATTATAACGCCTAACTTACCTCTACTTTAAATAAGCACACTTTAAGAAAGAAAAAAAGGGATATTACTTATAGTAACACTCCTAAACCACTACTAAACAATAAAAGACATCACACTGTTACCTATTTAGGTCTACTGGCTAAATCTTTAGACTCTTTTTCTTTATATCCTATCTCGTTTAAGTCCTTATCGCTACATTTAGCGCCTCTATTACTTATTATAAGCAGGATCCCTCTCTATGAACACTATACTAATAGCTAAACCTTTTTTAGTTTATAGATATCTCTAATTTAAGTATACCTAGACTATAGTTCTCTACTAGACTTATAGCTTACTACTTTACCTAACTTACTAATAATAATAACAGTATCTTAAAAGAATACCGGTATTTAATCTATATTATTAGTAATATAAGCGATAGACTTTATACCAAGATTACAGTCAAACCAGACTACTTTAACCATCTTAGGACCTATTTAACCTTTTTTATAAACTTACTATACTTCGTTTTACCGCCCTGGCATATAATCAGACTAGAAAAGGCTGTAAGCTAATAACTCTCAGAAGCCACAGGCAGAATTCAGAACAAAGGCAGCAGACTACTGATACAATACTACTGTTACTATACTTAATAAACGTTATTCTTCTTAAAGTATATAAATTCTATAATACTAATAGTGCTGTTAAAATAGGCGGCGCTATACTATAAGGTAAAAGTAGGGGGATTATGCTTAATATTAAACATACTAAATGCTGATTGTTTACAGACCTTAAGCTCTATATTACAGACGACCTATGTTTAGATCTTGGCCTTCTGTAGACTCTTAATCGATACAGACTCCCCTAGTCTAAGGAATTTTAATAAGACGGCGTTACTTAACACACTAGAAAGCAAGAGGACTATAGTGTTAAATAAAAGCCTATAGGAGCTCTATATTATTACGCTTCTTTATTACCTTTTTAAGCTGGCTGGTAGAGGCATTAATAGAGATAAGATCTATAACCTTAATCTAAAAGTTTCTTTTATAGATAACATCTAGCTCTATATAAGATTTATTAAGGTATACTGCTTAAAGAACTAGACCTTAAGGCTGGCAAGAAATATTAAGCTTTATAAGAGCGTTATTAACCTTTACTTAGCAGCAGCTGCTCCTAAATTAGAGGCTTATTAACCCCTATACCATCTTAAGATTACAGTAGCGTTTGCCTTTAATTAGAGCTTAGATCTATAGTCCTACTATATTAATATGTTTAAAGGAATTTAGAAACTTAAAATACTGCTTCTAAATAATACACTAGTATAGTCTATAACCCTACTATAGATATAATTAATATTAAACCTATATAGGAAATAATCCTAAGGAGATTAGTAATACTTCTAAGTCTAGATAATACTTATAAACTCTTTATTTTTCTTATTAAGGTCTACTAAATCTTGCTATTTACTAGCACTAAAAAACTCTAGGATACTTAGTCGTTCCTAATATAGCGCGTAATATATAACTTTAACAGATCAGAGATTAACAAGTAGGCAAAGTCTAAGGATAGGCAAGATATACTAAACAGGCTTTAATAAGTAAGGAAATCTTGTCGGCTGGCCTTAGAGTCTATCGGTATTTCTATTACTATTACAAGCTTCTATTAGCTTCTACCTTCAGTAATACCAGATTCTTTTAGGATTAAAGGTCTTAAATACAACTTTTAGTCTTTACTTAGATTATTATCTAATACTATAGATATAGTATAGCAGATTCCTACTTTTAAAGTATAGCTGTGTCTTAAAAAGAAGCTATAGTAATAAGCGCATAAGACTATTTTTAGACGTATTTACCTATTAAACTTATATTCTAACGTATTTATATCGCTATTTTTAATTTAGGTTTGGTGTTTATAATTACACCTAAAGTATTTACCTATTATCTAGGCTAGACGATCTACCCTTAAATATAGATAAGTCCCCTGGCTAGTTTTTAGCAGCTAAGTTAAGAAAAGTTAGGGACTACTAGCGTTAGTGTTATTAATAATAGGTGGTAGGGGTGGTGTAGCTAAGCTATATAAAGGGGGTAGCGTCAGCAACTGGCTAATTACCCCTGGCTACAAGATAGAATCTTAATAATATATTTAATAATAGGCTCTACAGTAAAGCCAAAACCAGCTTATATACAGTTTAGGCCTAGGTTATATAACTAAGGATTTATAAATATAAGAAGATAAAATTCTTAAAACTATTATAATAAGTTTAGCGTAGCTCTAAAATGTATACTAGTAATAACTATAGCAAGTTTCAGTAATAGCAGTCTAAGGCAGTTTGTATACTCTATAATAAGACAAGGGATCTTATCTAATAAGCTAATAACTTTAGATAATATACTCTTAATTATATTCTTAATAAATCTAGTTATTAAGGTTGCTTATATATAGCTAATATAAAAGTAACTTATTAAGCTAGATAACTTAAACTATTTAGAAGGGCTATATTATATAATTCAGCTACTACTACTAGGCTTTATAATTTAGTAATTAAGAAGAGTTCTGGCTATAATATAGGGGAGAATTTAAAATTTTTATAGAGTTTTACAGTTAACAAGACAGGTGGCTTAATTAGGTTTCTAAATTCCTAGGTATTAATCTTATAAGAGCCGACATTTACTATATCTCTATAAATTTTAAATAAGTAATTAAAGATCTATATTTACTATCCTGCCGACAAGCTATATCTAAGTTTCCTATATAATACATAGTAGTATAGTTATCCTCCTATAAGCCATATTATATAGAGAACATACAGCTAGTGCTATCTGCCCTAAATTATAATAAGATAAAGTAAAGAGAAGGGCTGCTGTTTTTTAACCGTACGTCTCTATTCTAACTTAAGCTCTAGCTGCCTTGCCTGATCTTGTCGCGCCTATAGATAGTTAGGCAGTCTGATTGGGAATAAAGTTATATAATACTCCTTATAATTAGCTATTATAGCTTAGGACGTAGGGGAGGCTTAGGGATACCTGTTGTATTATAAGCTCCTCTAAAGTCTAGTATTAAATTATTTTTATTAGATAAAGATATATTAAGAATTCGGTTTAACTAATTATTAAGAGTGTAAATATAATACTATACTTAACCCCTAAAGCTTAAACTTATATAGGTTTATATATATATCGGCCGTATTCTTAAGTATTCCTAAATAAGCAGGATATTACTTTAAGAAGATAAGGGTAGACAGCGGTTCTGTAATATAAGCGATATAGTTTACTATCTAGACCCTCCCTTAGTGTAGATAATAATCCTGGTTATAATCGATAAGGATACTATTAGGGTTACTTCTTATAAGAGTAGAGGAGATACAGGGCGCAAAGGCCGTTTATAGACTCTCACCCTTACTTAGCCACGTTTTTTCTAACTTCAGCCGTTCCGCTCAGGGGTTCCACTTAAATATAGGTATATCTAAGTACTTATAACTCTACTTAAGACAGGCAACTAATAATACTAAATAAAAGACTAATCGGATTATAACTAACTTAGCACTAGACCTATATATATAGGCTATATTATAGTATTTATACCTAGCTTTTTAGCCTTAACTAACATAAGATTAACTATTACGCTGTTTAGTAATACTGTAAGTCTTTTTATATATCTATCTTCTAGCTGTAGAATCTATCTATATAGGGTAATTCTTATTAACTTTATAATTAGCACCTTTATTCTTTACTTATATATAGGTTATAGTTAAGCTGTGTTGTTAGTAATAGTCTGGTGGCCCTATAGAGTGTCGGTAATAAATTATATTTCTATAAGGCTGTTACTCTTACGTCCTAGTTATAGGTTAAAAAGACCTTAAAGTTTATCTTCTATTATAACAGAAGCCACATTAAATAATAGGGAATAATAGGGGCTTAACGACTATTTCTATTTTTTAATCAGTGCTTACATCGCTATTATTATCTATATAGCTTAGGCATGCTTAGGCGGCAGCAATCTACTAACTTATTATATACCAGGTTAAGGCTAGAGTTTGTCTATAATCCCAGGTCTACCACAGTAATACCAGACTAATAGTATATCTACTAGGTAAATATAATAAACTCTAGTTACTATTTAGGTAATATATTAATATAAAGAATTAAATCAGGTTTAATTATAAGGGCTTATAAAAAGAAACTATAACGTAATATTAGAAGCTATAATATATATTGCAGGCAAGGAGCGTAGGGTTAACCCTTTATAGTGAGAAGTGCTTAACCAAGGCTAAGAGTGACCGTGGTAGCCGGTCTCTAGATAAATACAGAGAAGACCGCTTAGTAATAGCGTTAGTGTAAGCACTGCGGCCACCAGCCACTGTTGCCCTAGCCACAGAGGCTGTACAGGACCTCCTGCGACACACCCCCCCAGTTATAAAGATATTTATAACTAGACTATATATAATTGCCTTATATAGATAGTTAATAAAGGAAAGGCCCTTATAAAGGGCGTTTATACTTATAAATAAAAGAAATAACCAGCAGCTATTCTAGTTTAATTAATAATAGTAGTTTTATTCCCTCTATAATTAATTTTATACTTATAATAGCGTTATTTATAGCAGTTATTATTATTATTATTATTTACAGGCGTATTGTTTTAAGGAAGGAGCTCCTTTTAAAAATCGAGAAGAAGCCTTAGGCTGTTACCTAGAAGCTGCTATACTAGGTTAAAATATTCCTTTAGGCCGCCTACTTATTTTAATTTTTCTTCCTCTTTATTAACCCTTATAAAAATCGTTTTTATAAGTCTTTAAATAAGTTTAACCTATATACAATTAATCTTATAGCTAATAACTTATTATAAACAGTATATAAATATATATATATATATACACTATACTGCCTTTTAAGAAGAAGGCTGCCGCCGCCTATACCGCCGCCACCTGTGCCGCTAACCGCGCCGCCTGCGCCGCCTAAGCCACCTCTAAGGAGGTAGATAAGCTTACTAGGGAGGAAGGTGACAAGGAAGCCTCTTACAGAGGCAACCTTCACCCTTCCTCCTTAGCTCTAGGCAAAGCTCTACGTAAGCTTAAAGCTAAGCGCGCGGCCTAAGCTAAGGCAGCTGCGTAAGTGGTTGCCAAGGCAAAGGCTGCACAGGAGGCCAAGATCGCCGCCGCCGTTAAGGCTGCTATTACTACTACTTTTAGTAAGTTATTATAAACCTTTAAGTATTTTTAGATTTACATTACTAACTTATTTATCTTAGCTAAAAAGAAGAAAAAGGTTAGTCTGTAGACTACACCTCTACCGGCAGCCAAGACCCCGGCTAAGCCTAAGAAGGCCGGTTTAGCCTTATCTACGCCTACACCTAAGGGCAAGGGCAAGGGCAAGGCTAAAGCGGTAGACAAGGAGGTAGGTAAAGAGCTTAAGGCTCTAAATCCCCTCCTATATGCTGCTTACCTTCACTCTGTAATCTTAGGCAAGGGCACCAGAGCGTGCTACACACGCTCTGCTGCTACAGAGGAGGCTGCCTATATTAAGGGTAAGTGCTTTAAGTGTGCCGCTAACAGCTATACCTATAAGGAGGCACCTAAGTCGGCTGTAGGATTTATCCTAAAGCTCTTAGCCCTCCTTACTTAAGGTAAGAAGGCCTCTACTTTTATAAGTTTAGTCCTAACGTATTAGCGTGTTAGATCTTAATTAACTGTTATCTTTAAAAGCTAAGCTGTGCCTATAGTAATATCTATAAGGCTTTCTATAAGGCTGGTAAGAGAGGTAATAAGGAGGAGGAGGAAAAAGACTTTTAGGGTGTTATTCCTAAGGGTCTTTAACCTCTTTTAAACCTAAGCCTAGGTCCCTTTTAGCTAGGAGGTAATAGTAACGCTTTAACATGCCTTACCTCTCTAGTTATAGAGGGCTATATAATCTTTAACTCTATTAAGCAGGAGATTATAGTCTTTTATTACTACTAGTAATTAACTCTTACTATATACTGCCTTTAGGCGTTTTTATTTTTTCTTTTAGAAACCCTATAGGGTAAAGTCTTTTTAGTAGCCTGTAGGCTAAAGTTATAGTCGCCTTTTAGGGCAGGAATCAGTTTTATATATACCTAGGTAGGCTAGGCTACAGCCCTAAATTAAGTCGTTTTCTTTTACTATTTTAAAGCTTCTTTATAATTATTCTATATATATTAGTTAAGTTAAGATATACTCTAAAGTCTAGAAACTTCTCTTATAAAAGGTTTTTTATTAGACTGTCTGCTAGTATATCTTTTATAGCTATATACTCTATTTTTAGGCGGCTAGCAGTATATTCCTAGTAGAGCTATATATTCTAGATATCTATATAATAAAGGCAGGTTATAATCCTTTTATTAGTTACTATAACTAGTCTAATTATCTGCTTATTATTATAAAAAACAGTATAAGGCTGTTTAGGGTTAAAGGCTAGCTTATAAAAGAGTCTTTATAGCGCTATAACTTCTTTTACTGTTTCCTATAGAAAGAAAAGCTCTACTTTAGTTATTAAGGTTATTACTATTAGCTGTCTTAAGGCCCTCTACTAAATTAGTCCTCTAAAGAGTGTTATAATAAAGCCTTATAATAATCTATACGTTTTTTTATTATCTGTATAGGAAGCATTACTTACTATAATTATTACTAGTAGTTATAGTATTCTTTTACCTCCTAAGCTTCTAAAGCTTAGTGTAAGGTAGTAGGTTCTATAGAGGTATTAAATTGTCTAATTAATTAACTAAAGGTGTTTAAAACCAGGATTTATAAAAGACCTTAAGAGCAGTGTAACTATAAACGCTATATCTAGCTATATAAGAATACTTATATAAAGGACAGAACTAACTTTCTTCTAAAAGGTTTTAATATCTATAGCTATAGCCTTACCTTTATATACTGTTAGTATAGTTATAGGCAGTAGTATAGCTAGATAGACGTTATCTATAAGGTTAAACTTCTTTACTATTGTTTTAATATAGCTATTATAGGTAAAAAAGATCTTTCTTCTTATCTAGTCTTACAGTATATAGACGCCTAAGTAGTATTCTGCTAGTCTTTAGTCTTTTAATTTATAAGCTGCTTTAATACTATTAACTATAGTAGCTATATAAACCGTATTATCTCTATAAAATATAATAAAAATATTATCTATATAAAAGATAATAATAATTTAGTGTTTTAAATCCTAATACAGGCAGGGTTTTTCTATAGCTAGAGTAAGTCTAAGGCGTCTTAGTGTGCTAGAAAGCTCTTTATACTAAAGGTAAGGTATATCTTATAGTCTGTAAAACGCTTTATATAGTTAAACGTATTTCCCTTTAATTTTAAATCTGTCTAGAAGCTTATAAGTAACTAGCTTATTATACAGATTAACGTAAGCATTTAGAAACACGTTTATAATATTATATTAAAATATCTCTAGATTAAACTATACTACTAAAATAATAGCCAGCTAAAACGTCTTTACTATAAGTATAGCTGTATAAGTATTATATATTATAGCTACTTAAAGGTCTCTATAGATATAGATCCTTACTTTATAGTAGTCTAGCCTATTATACTAGTCTAGTTTATATATAAATACCTACTTTAAAGAAAACAGCTTTATATACACTAGGAGTCTATTAATAACCTCCTAGGTACCTTTCTCTATTAGCTTCTTTATTTCCTACTAGGCTGCTTCTATAAATAGGTTATATAGTATAGTTAGGAGGTTAAAAAGCTCTTTTTAGGTATTTAGGGCTTTTAAAAGGTTATTAGCTATTATTACTACTGCTTTAGTAGTCGCTTTACAGCTAACTTAGTTATATCACACTGCTATATACAGCACTTTATAAAGTATATAGTATATAAGATTATCCTTTTAGTCTGCTTTTTAATTAGAGAGGTAGGTCTAGATAAAGTCTATACTAAAACGCTGTTTAAGATTACTTTTATTATCTCTAGTGCGTCTAGTAGAGCTATATAGGGTGGCAAAAAGCTACCTAGGCTTTAGCTGGCGCTGACTTTACCTTATAAACAGGCTATAGTCTCTTGCTTTCCCTCTCTACAGTCAGTCTAGCAGCGCCAGGGTCTCTAACGTTGCCTCTAGTCTGCTTAGCCTATTTAAACTTAGGTCTAAGTGCTTAGCACTAGTCTCACTATTAAATATAGTCTCTAGGTTAACAGTCTCTATAACTACAGTAGTCTCTATACTCTTAGTCTCTACCCTAGCAGCGTCCCCTCTTATAACCTCTAGTATACTTTTAAAGTCAGGAGTTAGCTTAAAGGTTACTAGTCCTATACTCTTATAAGCTGTCCTAGGTATTAAAACGTCTTTTAATATAGGGACTAAAGACTAGGTTTTAACTAGTTATTTAAGCTGTTTAGTATGCTTAAGAAAGTTATTCTCCTTAGCGTTAAAAGCTTTAAGTAGCTCTAGAACTATACTTATTATACTTATAGGTTTCTAAATATCCTCTATAATAGAGCTAGCTATAGTAACAGGCAGGGCCTCTGCTTTATCTTCTTTTAAGTAGAATTTTAATTTATTAAAGGCAATATTATATATAATTATAACCTAGTTAAGTATAGAGATCTAGATCCTATACAGGTTATAGGTGTTAGCTATATACCTAATAAGGTATTTAATATACCTATATAGGAACACTTTAAAGTGTTAGTATCCTACCTCTCTCTCTTTATCTTTTAAGAGCAGGTAAGCTCTACAGCTATAGGCGTAAATACCTCCCTAGTGTAGATATAGGTCTTAAGTTATCCTATAGATATACTTAGGTGCCTACTATCTAAAGTGCTGTTAAAACTATTTTTCTTTAACCTAGCTAGGCGATTTCTATACTATATCCTGGTATAGGCTAATATTATATATAAATATACTAGTAAAAACGTATTTATCCTATAGTCCTTCTAGTAGACCTACTGTAGTTCTTATTCTTATACTGTATAGTATAATCTTAAGTCTTATACGCTCTGCTCCTCCTATAGGCTTTTTTATATATACTAGCAGAAGCTTAAGGTTAATACTAGTGTCTATTACCTACTGCTTAAAAGCTGTTTCGCCCTTAATACTAATAACTGCTTTTTTATTATCTATTTATATCTTACAGATTGCTAGGCTGTATTAACGTTATATCTAGATTTTAAAGGTATAAATAACCTTAAAGACCCTATTTACTGTCTTATTCCTAAGGGGAAAGCTAAAAAGTCTTATAGAGTACTTATCTTTAATAATAAGCAGCTAGGAATAGCCTCTAAATAAGGCTAGAAAGTTAAATAGGTCCTAGAAAATCTAATAATATAGTCTTATTACTTAGTCTTCTAAGGGCGTCTTAAAAATAACCTTCTATATATATATTACAGTATAGTGCTTATATTAGACCTTTAAAGGGCCTTTAATCTTTACCCTTTAAGCACTATAGACTAAGTGCTAAAGGGCTTTAGGGCTAAGGTAGCCTGCTTAGAGGTGCTAGAGGTTAGCGTTATTATTCCTTATTACTAAAGCCTTCTAATAATTAGGCTTTTAATATAATAATATATTAAACTAGGTTATTATTATAAGGCCTATAAAGCTTACTTATATTAGTAGGTAGATAAAAAAGCAAGAGGAAATAGGCTTATATTTAAGGAAGGTAAGATTCTCTTTTCTAACTAGTTAGGTAATCACTATACTGCTTAAAAGCTTACTATAGCATAGGGTGGTATCTAGTCTGTAATACTAGACGCTGCTTCCTATAAGGTAAGCCTTAAATATAATATTAATATAAAAGCCTTTAATAATAGTAACGTTTTTTAGCTTAAGATCTTTAGTATTATATTTTTTTTTTTTATAAAGGGTATTCTTAATAACTTTTATACCTATACTTAAGATATAAATATAAGTAGTGTTAGCTTTAATAAATTCTCTTTTAGTATAAGGCTTATAAGATCCTTTAATAAGGAGTTCTTTATTGTTTATAAGGTAGTAACTGTTATAGTTATTATATACTATACTGTTTAATAATATATAGGGTTATCTAAAGGGCGTAGAGAATATAGTAGGGAATCTAAGAGAGCTTACGTCCTTTTTTACTTAACTGTAGATAGTTACTATAATAACCTAACTAGGATACTTTACAGTAGGGTCCTGTGCTTGTAAAGAGCTTTGTTATCTATATCCTCTGCAGCCTTACCTGTTTAAGCGGCTACAGTTAGTATTACTTATAAGCTAGCTAAGTTCCTAATATTTTCCCTAGAGGTAGTTAAAAGCTAAAGACATAACTTAATCCTTAATATATATAGCTTCCTTATTAGTAAGCTCCTTTATATAGATTAACTCCCCTATAAGCGCTTTCTAGACCTTACTATACTTATATAGATACTAATAGTGCTTTACCCTATATAGATACTCTTTTTTAGTTATATTCTTATTTTCTAGTTTATCTAAGCGGCCACTAAAGGTTATAAAAAGGCTAGGACCCTTACTGTTACCCCTAAAGAGTGTATCCTCCTAACAAAACACTCTAAATATCCTTCTGTATTCGTCTAAAGATAGGATTAGGCAGTTAAGACTTTTATCTCTAATTAGCTTGTTTAGGTTTTAAGCGGCCTACGTCAGAGCAAGCCTGGTTCTAACAGCTCTTAAGAAGCTTTTTACTGCCAGGACTCCTTAGACCTTAGGTATATTATATATATAAGCACGGCCGTAAGCCTAGTGCCAGTCTGTATACTAGGTTATTAGAGCTATATTACCTTAAGACGCTTTTAAAAAGACGTTATTATACTCTTTACAGACTACTAAAGTCGTTATAGAGGCTAAAGGTGTTAGGTTTTACTATAGAATATATATAAGTGTCTAAACAGTTATATTATTCTTATAAAGCTGCTTTATTTATATATTTAAAAGCTCTTATAGGTTAACTATATAAAAGATAAACGCTTTTATAAATTAATAACTAGCTAAGACCGTTATTTTAGTCTGGCTTTAACTAGTATAGTCTCTAACTAGTTATTTATAATTATCTTTAATATTATTAAACTTTATAGGATTAGGCTTTTTAGGCTTAGATCTCTTAGTCTATTCTGCTTAAAGTTACCTTTTAGCAGATAAAGTCTTATAATTATTATCTATAGTTAGGTTCTCCTCTTACTACTTTATAAGTTACTTATAGTAAGCAGCCTTAAGCTTAACTATACGTTTAGCGATAAGTTTAGAGGAGTCTGGTCCTTTAAGCAGGTGTATATCGTCTTTAGAGACGTCCTTACCGTCTGGATTAATAAGCTTCTAGATATAGGCAGTCTTTATGTATACTTAAAGGGCGATATACCACGCAGGCCAGTCTGCTTGTGTGTTAAAGCGCTGCCTATCGTCAGGCGCGCTAGGTTAGGCGACTGTAGATATTGTTAGTAGGCAGTCGCTTTAGTTAAAGGTGAATAGCGAAGACACTTCTATGCTCCTCTACCTAAGAAGGGGTCTTGTATAGAGCTAGGCTTATAACTATTGCAGGCAAGGAGCGTAGGGTTAACCCTTTATAGTAAGAAGTGCTTAACTAAGGCTAAGAGTGACTATAGTAGCCGGTCTCTAGATAAATATAGAGAAGACCGCTTAGTAATAGCGTTAGTGTAAGCACTGCGGCCACCAGCCACTGTTGCCCCAGCCACAGAGGCTGTGCAGGACCTCCTGCGACAATATATTAATCTCTAATTCTAATATTTATTATTAAGGTCTTTATCTTAAGTCGTCTTTTAGGTAGTAGCGATTTTCTTAACTTAAGCCTAAAGCTAAAATAAGTGGCTAGCACCAGTTAGATTACCTTATTATATAGACCGATTTTAAATGCCTTTTAAGAGAGTCACTTTATAAGAAAGACTTTCTATATTACTTATAAATATAGGAGCGCTTACCTATATCTATTATATATAACTGTTAGTAAAAAGTGCTATTATAAATTACAGTTTAGAGGGAGACTTACAGTATAGAAGGTAGCACTTTATATATTTTCTATAGATATAGGCATTACATTTAGAGAACTAGGCCCTATTAACAGTATCTTTTTCTAAAGTAATAACGCTTTTTATATTACTAATATTAAAAAGCGTAGCGTCAGGGCGTTTAAAAACCACGTTTTACAGCAGTATAGACTAAGTGTCGCAGGTCTAGGCCAAGGGAGCGTACTGGCCTGTTTACTAGTAAAGACGGTTATAATCTGGCTGCTGCTGCTAAATAGATAAGTTATCTAGCAGACCTAGAATATTATAATCTATATAATTACAAGGCATTTAGTACGTGCTAGCGTGTATCTGGTTGTTAACCCAGCCGGAAGTAATTAAAGGAATATAAGAGCGTATATCCTCGTTTTTTTACAATCGCCATCCTATTCCGATACCATGATCCTATCGTATAACAGAAGCGCTATAGTAGTTAATACTTTATCCTTAAGTAATTAGATCCCTACAGGTAATAGACAATATACCGTCTGTAACAAAATATAAGTTAATCTCCTACAGCTTAGGCTGGCTTTTAACATCGTAAAGGTAAGTTATAACGTCACCGCCTACCTAGATAAAAACCTTACGCTTTCTGCTTACATCTAAACTTAAACCGCTCTAAATAGCTACTAATAGAAGTAAGATATACTTAAGAAGCAAAGAGTCGGTGCTTAGTCGCTTAAGCTCTAGTAATCTAGGGTCTAATCTTAAGTAGAATAAGACAACGTAATAGTTCTGCTTACTGTAAGAGATATTAATTATCTTCCTTATAAGGCCCTCCCCTTAGTCTATTTTTTTACAGTAGGTTAGGAAATCCCCTAAGTATCTGCCGCTGTCCTATTTCCTCCAGTCAGCCCATCTTTTAGAGCCTAAAAATTCCTAAGTAAAGACTAAGCCTAAACAGATAACTAAGCCTTTACAATTTAAAAGCTTACGCTGTAAGGGAGAAAGAAGGTTAAACTAGTAAGCCTTAATAAGAATCTTAGCATTATTAGCCGTCTCTATAAGCCTGTAGTATATTTCTAGCTTAGAAACTAAAGTGCTAAAGGACTAAGGTAATAAAAGTATTATAGGCTTTACAGGCGTTTAAACAGAATAAAGGTTTATTTTTATTATAGCAGAGGGGTTTAAAAATAAACTTAATAGAGGATTCTTATAACCTTTAACGCCGTATACAGTCTAAGGCAGATAGCTAATAATACCTATAGCTAATATAGTTAGTTTATTAGGTGTTACTACTGTTATAAAGTAATAAGAAGAAGTTAGATTATATTACGTAATAAAACGACGCTGTTAGTTATATAGCAGTAACTAACGCTTATATCCTATATAACAGATTATAAAAAAAAGTAGGCACTATATAAGAGACAGTCCTTAAATATACCTCTTGTTAAAAGAACTATAGTAATTCTCTATAGGGTATATACTAATTAACTGCCACCTTGGCTGCTAGAGGAGGGGATAGATAGCAATCTATAATATAAGTGTCGTTAGCAGACAAACGCATAATTAGCTGAAATTAAGGAGTGCTGCCTATATATAATTAGCTCTCTACTATATATTATAAAGCACCCCTATACTATAGGAGGCAATTAATTTAGCGGTGCCTGGTAAGGAAATAAGTGGTATCGATGCCCCTGTCTGCAAATAGTACAGGTGCTACATTACTTCTTAGCCTAGTCTCTAGTACTCTATACTTAGTTAGTAGCACGTTAACAGCCCTAACGGCCTACTTAACGCACAGGCTATATTTAACAGACCAGGCGCCATCTCCCTAGCCCCTATACAGGTAAAGTATTATCTAAATTAAGTAGAGAACAGGCAAGTTTCTTACAGGTCTTATATAGCCACACTATCTTAAACGTTATAAACAGGGTCTCCAGCCTATATAACAGTACCCTAGTTTAACGCTAATCAGTTAAGTCGTTATCAGGTAAGAATATAGGTATAGCAGGCTAAGCAGGTCTAGATAAAGCAGGGGGTGCCAGATACTGTCTAAGCGCTTATATATGCTAAAGCCCTTATACCTAATCCAACACCGCCAGCATAAGTTTTTATATTTGTTAGCAATATACAGATCGTGCTTGCCAAGTCCTTAAGGCTATAACTGTCAGGTTGGCAGCGTCTTAAAACACCGCTCCCTGCCGCCTAGTTTATTAATACCTTCTACAGCTATCTAGCAGGGCATCTACCTTACGTCGCCGGCTACCTATAGTTAACCAGCACCAATAAGCAAATATATATACAATTTTTAATAAGTGTTAGTATTAGTTCTATTTAATTAGTAGTTAGAAGTTATATAAAGATCTTTCTAGGTTATATTATATTATTTAATTAATTAATTAATATTATAGCTAGCCGCTTATAGATTAGCTCTCTTACTGCCTATATTCTGTTAGTTAGATTAACTACCACTAGGAAGAGTCTTTATTACCTAATAATATATAAGGGATCTTATTAGCTAGTATTATAGGTTATTATTCCTTCCCCTATATAGCCTTTACAGTTAGCACGTTTAACACTAACACGACTTTAAGAATAGACTCCGTAAAGCCAGGCAAGGTGTTATTTATATTATTATACTTAGATTATTAGGTATACTTACTAATATTAAGGTTTAACGCCACGTTATATAGTCCTGGTTATATTATATAGTAACTATAGTAATATAAGATAACTCCTTATAGTAACGTTCTCTAGTAGTAATTTGTTACGGTCAGTAATCTGACAGTAGGGTTTCCGCTAATAGTATAGCTGAGGTCGATACTTGGTAACAGTAATATTAGCTTGCTGGTCTGTTAATCACTTAGTGATTAGTCAGGTAGTTAATAGTCGTAAAGGTGGCTTATATAGCTTCTTGTTAATAAATCACTAAGTTAGATACTAAAAGGTATTTAAAGAATATATTATAAGTTAATTGCTAAAAAGCTATAGAAGTCTGTCCTTAAGTGTGTCTAAGTCTATCCTATATATAAGTCCTGATGTTATCCCTTAGACTTATAATCGTTAATCCTATTAGTCCTAATTATTCTATATACCCTGTTAAGCGCTTAGTAGGTACTACTGATCGCTTAGTAGGTCTAGGTAATCGCTTAGTGGGTCCTGTAAAGTGATCACCTTATCTTATCGTCACGTGACTTGTCTATAGTTCTTCCGTTCTAGGGAGTCATCCTTCCGTTATTCATACAAAGGTCATAGTGCCTGCTGGTCTGTCTTGCTGGGTGGGGCAACCATCGCCTGTAACTTATTGGGTCGTAACATAATTATACTAATCTATCGTATTTAGCTCCGCCGCTCAGCCAGCGCCATCACATCGCTTTTTAATATTTATAAATAAAATAGTAATAAAGCCAGATAAAAAGCATAAATTAATTAAAATAATTATAGATAAATACTCTAGATATATCTTTCTTTCTTCTAGTATACAGCATTATTAAGTTAGGCTTATCTTAACTTAGCTGGTAGGCATATTAGTTCTAATAAAGATAACACTTATAAGTATTAGCCACTGCTTACTAAGCGTTCTACACTACTTCTTATACTCCTTTAACACCTATAAATATATAATAGCGCGCTCAGGGTGTATATCTAATAACCCTACCACAACTAAGGTTTTCACTTATAGGTACACTTTATTAGTACTTAAACAGATTTTTATTTAGACTATTAATACTGTTTGTAAGGTGCTATATTACTGTTTTAAAATTATTATATAATCGTTTTTAGTTTATAGTAAGGTTATTTAATAACCCCTTTTATAAGTTCTTTTTCTATACGGCTATTGCCTTAAGGGCTTCTATAAGCTGCGTCTTCTGGTCTATAATTCCTTCTTTAGCTACACCGACTTTATAACCAGGACACTTTTATCTACCGTCAGTACACCTCTAGCATATTAGTTTAGTCTTATCGTATTAATCTTATGTAATCTGTAAGGAGAGACAGAAAGTTAGTAGAAGCAGACCTAGGAGAAGGTATTAGATATAACAGAGAAGCATTAAACAAGTATTTGTCAACTTTTATCAGTCTGTTCCTAGGCAATCTGGCTATATCGTATTACTATAAAGGACAAAGTATCTAAAAAGGGAAAATTTAATTACTTACCTGTAGGTGCGACAGCCGGTCTAAACCCTTTAATAACCCTTTATTTACATTTTACCTCCCGGCCTATTTTACACTCTTTAGTTAAACCTAGTTTCCTAAAGAACCTAAAACATAACGCTAAATCGTATAGTTATACTAAAAAGGAGCCGTCGGTTAAGTAAAGGATATAGTAATATAAACTTCTCTAGTTAGTAAGGTAGAAAATAGAGATATAGTTTGTTTAAGTAATATAATTAGAATATAAAAATTGTATTAGTTAAGGACGACTTAATACTGTATAGTTAGGCGTTTTATATGTTAGGACAGATCGACTAAGAATACCCTTAAGAGATAAACAGAAAGAGAAAGTATTTAAAATAAAGGGCATTAGTTAACGATCTGTGCTTAAATCACTACATAAGTCATTTAGTCTAAGTAGACCTTCTAGATGCTAATTAAGTATGGCCATCGGCCTGTTACCTACTATATCTGACTAGGACCTCTACGACTGTTCTAGTAGAGCCTGTCTGTCCCTAAGGCACCGGCTATCCCGCAATTAGCCAAAAGTAACTAGGGCCACCTTATTATATACTATACGTAGAGAGTTATAATATGTTTATACTTCCTAACGGTTTTTAGTTTATTTATATAAGTCCTTCCCTCCTAGGCTATTATAGTAGGGGACCGTAATTACGTCCGTCCTGCTGTCTCTCTTCTCTCTTAACACTGTCGTCTTCCTCTACAGTAGCTTTCTTTAATACTAGATTACAGCCTAAAACTAACAGACTATATTTACTAGCACTATAACCAGCTTATATAATAAGTAGGGCCTATTATAGTAAAAACGTCTAGAAGGTAAACTTTCCTAGATAAAGCTAAATATAAGGAAACTAACCGCTTTATATAGATACCTACTGTAAGGCTAATATTCTGCCCCCTGTTTTCTAGATTATCTCTAATCGACGCGGTATACTGGCTGCTAAGTCTCTTAGTGTTCTTATTACTTACTTTACTTAATAGGTGGCCGTACAGCCTGGTCTAGCCATGTCACCGTCTATAGATATACCCTCTCGGTATAGTTCTAGTATAATAGAAAGAATATAAATAATATAAAGGAGGATACTGTAGAGATAGCACTAAACTATTTAACTGGTGTAAATACCGGTTAAGTAAGTAATAGAGGTACTTATTAAATAGGTAATAGAAGTACTCTATACTAATACTATCTACCTTCTTAACGTCTATATAACTTTAAGAGATAGTTATAAGTAATATATACCTAATTATATAAATCTATATACTACTTATAGTTCTAAATACTATTTATTTCTTATCTCTAAAATAATATTAAACTAACGTTATTACCTTTTAATAAGTGCCTTTTTCTATCTTAGTCGTAATATTGCCTAATTAGCAGGGCTTATTAATATAGAAGCAGAGTTATATATTAATTAAGGTTAACAATACTAACTAAAGAGATATAAAACCGTATCGTCACAAGAGGTAGAGATATATAATAATAATAACGTAAAGTGTTCTTCTATTCTTTCTTACGCTATGCTATAATACGCACAGTAGATCTTAAACAAGTGATGCTGTCTATAAGACGGCCTTAGGGGCCATAATAGCAGTAATAAAAGTAATAGACACCCACAATATAAGTAGCGCATGTCTAGGACAACCTTCTTTTAGGGCTTATAATAACTATCGTTTAATAAGTGTAAACGTATAGGAATAGGGGTCTAGGACTTCATCTAAAAGGAGATCTGCGTTACAGTTTTAAATATAAACCGATGTAGTTTATGCCTTGCCTATACCAGCTTATACTAGTTATATATTTATTAAATGTAAAACCTGGTCTGCCGACTATACTAAAAGACACCGGCAGGGTCGTATTTCTTAGAGACGTTTCTTAAAAACTTAATATTCTCCGGCCTATAATAAAAGATCGGATTTTGCGGATCTCCTCTATTAAGTGCTTGAGAATTAGAAGGCTGGAAATGCCCTAGATACCACCGCCATCTAGATAGGTTAGTGACCAGGATATAGCAGGACGTAGTTAATCTAACTGAGGGACAGGATCTATAGCGGCAGGGATAGGTCTGGAGACGTAGACTCTATTATAGACTCACTCGGTTCGGCCCGGTCTGGTAGTCAGTTAATAGGTCTTTAATAATTTAAGTTTAGATAATCTTCAGATAGTCTCAGGTGTAGGGAAGACCTGCGGCTTGTCCCGGTAGTCTCTTGTCTGTTCTACCGCAAAAAGGCGCCCTACATATAAAGGATGTCTAACATAATAAAGACTATACGTTATTTTCAGTAATCCTACTAACACGTGACCTAATTAACCACTTCTTTTTAAAACAGCCACGTGTCACTTATTACTGCGTAGCAAGACAGAAATTAGCAGAGCACTTACTCTTCTTCTAATAACTAGGATGTTAAGTCTAACTTAAATTTATAGTTAGACCTAGGGCAGCTGCCTCCAGTCAAGCCGGCTGACCTATTAGTAGTTACCACCTGTCAGCAACCTTGCCTTTTTATCTGACCCAGCCAGCCAGCTTAGCCTAGTTTTTATTATTACACACTCTGTTGCCTGGTTTATACTATAAGACCTAACGACGCGCTTTAGTCTATAACCAGCCTAGCTCTACTTTAAAGAGTTTCTATAATTAGTAATACTTATAAGTAGATACTAGAATAACCTATATAAAGTAAATAAATTAGAAGGTATAATAAAATACTTAAGCTTTTATATAACACCTATTAAAGCAGTATTACTTACGCCTTATTTATTATATATTAGATAGATATATAGGTATAATCTATTCTATATATAAAGGAAGCAGCTATATATAGCTATTACTAAAGTAAGACTATACTTACTATAACTATTAATTATAGATCTTTAATTATTCTATATAAGTCTAAATTAAAAGACAGTATAGACGCCGTTTTCTATATTTCTTATAGGGATCAGCAAGCTAGGTACTGTCTAGGTCTTATAATATATCTACTTAGTAAGTAGATCTATAAATAGCTGTATATAGGTAATGTTTTTAGATCTACATACTGACTAGATATATATAGAGACTTAGAAAGTATATTTTATAATAACCTTATAGTAAAGTCAGAAACAGCCTTAATACTATACTTATAGTATAGGCCTATATTATATATAGCTATATCTATAAATAACGGTTATAAGTGTAGTTTTAGTTTTATACTACTTACTTATATCTATATATTTATATATATTAACTAGGGTGTGTCTATATATCCGTTTATTAATTACCCTAGGTCTTAAGACAAACCTTAATTCTACTTTAAGCCTAATTACACTAGAAATATTATATTAAAATGTCTGGTTTAATACTAATTTTTAGCTTTACACTAATAAATTAGCTATTGCGGCTTTAATTACCTGGCTGAATTCTGTATAACTATGCTTTGTCTCATGCAAAAGTGTTAAAGTATTGCTATATATATCAGATGTTGTAATGTATAGGCCCGTTAAGCAGTATAAGCGACCGCAGACAAGCCACCTTAACGCAGGTTTATTTTAGTAGGTAATGCCTAATCTGCCAGAACCCCTTACTTAGCACTCTAATATTCCGCTAACAACCCTTAGCAGACACTAGTGTATTTCGATACAGGCAAAGTATAACTAGATGTTTATTACACTATAGCGCCTAATATCGCTATATTATAGTATAAACTGATCTAGGATATAATTTTTACTAGTAAGTTTACTAACACTAGTATAGCTAAGGCTATAGGATGTAGTATATAGACAGTGTGTAACATCTAAGTAAATCTTAAATGTTTTAGAGATATAAAAGCACCTCCTAATAGAGTCAGACGACCTAAGAGTATTACGCTGCCTATACTAAGTGTTTTATATAACTAGGTGGTTAAAAAGCTAGATCTTTATTAGGATAAAATAATTATATTCCTTTAGGATAAGTTTAAGACTTTTATAACAGCTTTAAGTATTAGTTATGCTTTAGCTTTAGCTGGTTAGAGTAAGAAAGTAGCCTAATATATTATCTAAAAGCGAAATATAGATCTGTATAACTTTTATCTCTATAGGCTCTTAGCTTTTTGCTTCTATCACCAAGTCTTTATAGATAAGTCAGGTTGTAATAAGCGTGCTGGCTTCTAGCAGACTAGATAGTCTCCTTTAGAGGTAACCCTAGTTTAGATTACTTAATTCTATTATAACTAATAATACTAGGTCTTACCTGCTTATATATAAGACGATATTATCTATTTATATATATTTTAAAGTACTACTAATAGTAAGGTATTTAAAAGCTTTATTAAGGAGCTCCTCCCTTTCTATAGTAGATAGCTTAAGCCTAAGTCTATAATAATTATAGATAATACTTTTTTCTACTACTTAAAGTAAATCTAGAAACTCTATATAAAAGCAGGTATTATAATCTATTTCCTACCACTATACTTTTCTAACTTTAACCTAATTAAAAAGAACTTTATAGAGCTTAAGGCTTTTATTAAGCGGCACTATTAGCAGCACGACGGCCTTTCTAAAACAGACTTCCTAGGGTTTCTAAAGTGGTGTGTGTAAACGGTTGGCGCCTGGAAATTAAGCGCTAGAGGTTATTTTTAAAATGCTAGCATCTGTATTAAAGAGCCTTAAAGAGGCAGAACATATAAGCTTATCTAGAAGAAAGCTAATAAAGTATTTATACTATACTGTACTTTTTAACCTACTTTTTAATATTACAGACAAACCGCCGCGCTATACCAGCCTTAACACCCTGTTTAATAAAAAACTTAGGCTGTTAATCTTTATATACCTGCTTAAGATTAAAGCCATAGTTAAGTGCAGCGTTATACGCCTTCTAGAACTCTAACTTAAGCGCCTTGCTCTCTACCTGGGAGCACTGCCATTTGCAGTACTTTCGCACGGCTACATCTCTCAGTCCTGCAATCTCTATGTCTAGGACGGCATTATAGCAAGCAGGAGATAAAGCCATAAGCGGAGTCGCGGCGCCCGTTTTAGGAGACACAAGCGGCAAGGAGGCTGGCATTACATTAGTGATATTAATCGGTGGGTAATTTCCTGTCGATGGAGCATTGGTCTTGCGTTGTCGTTCTGCCTGTTGCTGCTCCTTGGCATATAGCTGGTTGCAGATGTCCTTAGGTATGTCACTGTAAGTGTTAAACACCCTACCCTGCTTTACGTGTCGAACGATAGCCCTAAAATAATAAGACTTCAGCTTATAATACTTCTTGCCACTGACGACGTCAATCCAGCAATACGGCCCGAGATTACACGGCGGCCTAGGGCACCGCATCAAGGCATAGACCTGCCGCCAAATCGACGGCTAGCCTGTGGAGCTCTCTTTAGCGTCGAGCTGAGCTGCCTGTTTGTGTAGTCTGTCCTGCGTGACAGAGGAGAAGCCACGCTTAGTGCCTTGCTGCACGACAGTGGAGGGCCTGGACTCTAGATAGTTGAAAGACATCTGGACCCTGAGTTCTCTTCTGTTACGGAAAAGGTGGCTCTAAGCTTGGAGCTGTCTCTCTACCACTAGCTAATTAATATCGAGATTGTCGAATCGCTTGATAAGGTCACGCTGGGAGCGATCTCGTACAGACACGATTACGTTGGTATTATCTATCCTGAACGACTTGTTGGATGGCAGCTTCTTCCTTACTAGCTTGTCGAGCTTGTGGCACAGGGTTTGGTCCTAAAAGGCATTCGGTGCAACGATAAGGTCTGGTTTGCTGTCTTTTGATACTACTCTGTTGTTGGCTGTTAACTTCCACTCGATCGAATAATAGATACAGGTTGGCGGTTGCTTATTGTAGCGATCGCTCTCGTCCTAGTCAGCAAGCTGCAGTAAGGGGAGTCTGCCACTAGACGCAGGTGTATGGCTCTGGCTCTGGCTTGGGGTTGGACTTGGGCTTAGGCTTGAAGAGACTGTCTAAGCGTCTTCTGCGTTAATCACTACAGGGCTAGCGGATATGCTTTAAGCGTTTCCACTGTTGTAAGCATTAGGAAATGCGTCTATCGAATTAAAGGCTGGCCAGTTATAGGTATCTAACAGCGTGTTGAACGCCAGCGCTGATGAGGTTGACATCTTTGGAAACGCTGATGGGGCTGAGTTGGTCTGTACTTAAGAGTGGTGGAGAATTGAAAATACGTGACTTTTGATCTGTGCCGGAAGGATAAATGAAAGGCCAATGCTTACAAGCTTCTGGAAGGTTCTACTGTTAGCAATATAGGTCTATGACAGGGGCTCCAAGGAGGAATATAGTTGTTCCTTCCTGACGTTGGCTCCAGCCGAGTAATTAATTCCATAACACTAATTACTTTATTTACACTTTGGATGTGCCTCTGTGATTAGACCTATACCTTTTTGTATGTAATACGGATGGTGACCCAAGCCGGACTTAGTGCTTGTACTAAAGACTAACTTAATGTAATGATTCTAATGGATTTAGCAGATACATGATGTTGAGGCGATTAAATGAACCCACTATGCCAGTCAGTAATAAGGACACAGGGCTGACTTAGGCTGAAGTATTCGGTAGGTAGCCGCCTATCCACGTGGTAGTGAGACTACAATGAAGTACCCTTGCTTATTCTAGACTTTAATTATTGGTGGTTATCTCTTTATTGTGGACCGCTCTAGAGCCTGCGAAGTACGAACGCTAGGTCTTCCCTGCACCTAAGACCATCTGAAATTCTTTATCTAAACTTAAATTAAAGAAAGACCTATTGACTGACTATAAAACTGGGCCGAACCGAGGGAGTCTATAATAGAGTTACAGTCTTAGGGTCTATCCCTGCCGCTACAGATCCTATCCCTTAGTTAGAATAACCACGTCCTGCTATATCCTGGTTACTAACCTATCTAGATGGCGGTGGTATCTAGGGCATTTCCAGCCTTCTGATTCTTAAGCACTTAATAGAGGAGATCTGTAAAGCGTAAGGTCTTAAGCATGTGCTACAGCTATATAAATACTTTAACTTTATTAGTAAAATAAGCACTAGAGGGTAGCACTACTTATAACAGCTTTAGCTTATTTCTTGCTAACTCTTCTAAGGATTATTACTATTATGCTAGGAAGGCTCTGTATAACTGTTAATAAGTGTATTTAAGAGTACTGTAAAGTGGCCTAAAAGGTATTTACTTTAAAACAAATATTCCTGCCAGCTCTACTAAATAGCGCCTTTTCTACCACAGCGCTTAAGGAGGCGGTTAAGAATATAAGCAGGAAGTTCTATATAGCGACAGACTGTGCCGACCAGCAGTAATAAGGTATTATATTAGAAAGGGCTTATCTCTATAGAGACTTAGAGCTCTGCAATCTAAAATATACTAAAATATATATATATCTTCTATAAATTCCTACATACGTAATAAGAGACTAACTAATCCTAAGCGCTATTCTAGCTATTACTAAGGATAATATTAACGCTCTACTGACATTATTTATAACTTATAACGTGTTAGAGGGCTTTTATAGTTACTTAATCTGGCAGGTAGCCTAAGTAATATTAGTAGTAATAACCTTTTTTAAACCTATTTAAGTAGGCTAGGATAAGATTAAGTTTATAGATGCTGGCTTTAGATATAACAATCTATATAAAATCCTTATTAATAAAGTGTAAAAACAGTTTCTATTACACACTTAGCTTTAAGTGTTTAGTATTAGTACCAGGCTTAGCGATATCGTTAGTATTAGTAGAATAAGGATAGATATTATCTATACGCTTAAGAGTATAGCAACCAGCTTTAAGAAAGTAGCAGTAAGAATAGACTACCAGTATAGTAACAGCTACTAGTACTTTTAATTTAATATTAATAAGAGACTAGAGGATATAACGTTATTAGACTAAAAAAAGTTAAGTATAATCTTTATATATACTAAAAACTATATTAAGAAGAATAAGAGGGTAATTATACAGTTTATAGGCTATTTTACTAGCCGCTTTAATATATATCTAGGGCCTATTCTGGTAGAAGTCAGTAAACAGCCTATTATATAAATAAGTAGTTTATAAAGAATCCTTCTGTTCTATATATAGTTAACTAATAACATAATAGATAGGCCTTTAGATTATATTACTTATTAGAAACCCCTCTTTATTATCCCGTTTAGATAGAATAAAAACTTTATCAGTAGAGACGTAATTATAACACAGCTTTTTAAAAAAATCCCTCTTAGCGCCTATAAAGACACTTATTAGAGGACTGTAATTATAGGTCTTAAAGGGATTAGTAAGATATAGGTAGTAATTAAAGCGGCGTATTATGTTTATAATATATATTCTAAATGCTTAGTGTTCTAGGTGCCGGCTGTTACTATAGTTATATTTAAGAATATATACTGTAAGATCGGCTAAGCGCTTAGTATTTAAGATATTAAGGATAACTAAGTAGATATAAAAAGCTTAGTTAAGGCGGCCCTAAGAAGTAATAACGCTAGTAACTAGCTTCTTATTATTAATAATATAGACGATATTAACTTACTGTTTACTAGCTTAAAGCTAATAATATACCTTTCTTTAAATAGGAAAGGCTTTATTCTGCTTATAATATAACCCACCTACCCCACATTTGAACCACCCCTACATCCGAACCATCCGAAAATGCCGCATCGTCAAGAACTTCACCTTTTTCAAACCACCATA
>MU843580.1:0-39277 GCA_030867255.1 Colletotrichum somersetense
TTATTATTATTATTATTATTATTATTATTATTATTATTATTATTATTATTATTATTATTATTATTATTATTATTATTATTATTATTATTAACGTAGTATATAAGTAAACAGTCTACTTTTACTACCTTTATATAATAATATATAAAAAAACTTAACTATAACGCCTTAAATTTATTAAAACTATTTAGAATCCTCTTCTTTAAAGGTAGATTTAATTTTCTAATATATATAAGTATTATAGCTAGGTTTACTATAGATACTATATCGTTATATACACGTTTCTATCCTCCTTATATAACTACTACTCTAACCTATTTCTACCTATAACTGCTCTGTTATATCTATTTAAGTCTTTATATCCTATACCTAATTAATTATAAGTGTTCTGCCTTTCTAAATCTGTTTTTTTTTAATATAACGATAGCGGCTTAGACGCTTATTTACCTCTTAATACTTAGCTAAGTCTACCTATATTAAAGTCTGTTTATATACTACTACTATTATCCCTTTTTTTAGCTGCTATATATACCTAATAATTAATATTAAGGAGCTATTCTAATATTATATAATTTAATTTATAATTAAATTAGACTATAAAGTAAATTTAATTAGGTTATTTAGTGTCTTTAGGACCTAAGGTTTTAGTAAGCTAGTAGAAAAAGATAATAGTGTTAGTATATAAAACTTTACATTTAGCTATAAAACTATATATTTAGGATTATATAGGATAAGGCTAGTTACTCTAAAGCCTACTTAGATATTTACTATAGTTATTACCTTATTATATACCTTATAAAAGGCTAGAAGAAAGTCTTTTTTTATAATATATATAATATATACCTATATAAAGACTTTAATTTTTTAACTATACGCCTGTTTTAAAAGACTAAAGCACCTAATATTAAGAGACTAAAGCTTATATAATAAATAAGGTAGTATATAAAGCATAATAATCTTTTACTCCTTATAGTATAACTTAAAATTAATAGAATAGTGGTTTTTATAGCTATTAAGGATAAAAAGGTAGTAAGCACTTTTTATATAACTCCTTATAGAGAAATTAAAGTGTTTTACTTATTTTAGGCTTTTCTTATTTATTATCTAACCGTTTTCTATAAGGGTAATTACCTAGTTATATAAAAAGGGGCTATTATATATCTAAAAGTTAAGATAGACTTTACCTATAAAGATAATATACAGCGGGATAGAATAGCTATATAACCTAATACCTTAGATTACTAAAACCTATTTCTAATTCCCTTATTATACTTCTTTTAGCTTACTATATCGTTTAGAGGCTATAATAACTATTTTAAAAGATATTTTACCTATTATAAACCTAGTCTTATTAAAGTTATAGATATTATTATTATATATACTATACTTTATAATTATATTTTATATAAAGGAAAACTATATATAATATATATTAGGATCTTTATAAAAGACTCTCTAATAGTCAATTCTTTAATTAAAATACGTTTTTAGCTTAGGTCGTTATTATATAAAGTTTAAGTGTTGCGATGTTAACTATTGCCGAGCTATTGGAGTTATCAGGCTAAACCCTGATAACTTACCACCGGACTATTAGCCCTCCGGCCCTCTAATAGATCTACCTAAGCTACAGTAGATAATAGCTGGCCGCGTAACTGGCCAGCCGCAATAGCTCCTTTTATTTAATATATATAATAAAGAACTATTAAGTTACCCCTACTATTTATTATAGCCACTAATATATACAGTTAACTATATTACTAACCCTAGTAATTCTAATACTAATTAGTAGTTATTTTTACTAGTAACCACTTAGTAATATTTACTATAGATTAGTAAGGCTTTATAAGAAGAGGTTATTTATATTATTTATTATTTATAAAGCCTAAAGTAGGTAACTATTAAAAAACGTTACTATAAATACCCTTATAACGTTAATTTTACTATATACCTATTATAGGTTAATTTATACTACCTAATAACTTATCCCTTTAATTTATAGAGAGCAGTATAAATTTATATCCTTTATATAACTAACTAACTTTATTACTTTATAAGAAGTTACCTTTTAACTATAAAAAACACCTAACTTTATATACTAACTAATAGTTAAATTATTAACTAATTAATTAGTAACTATTACTTTATTACTTTTCTTTTTTCCTTACTATAATATCTAGTTACTTACTTTCTTTTTCTTATATATCTATTTTCTTTACTATTAATAGTAACTTTACTTTAGCTAATATAATAGCACTCTTTTTTTTACCTAAATTTCTATTTCTTTAAGCGCTACTATAACAGTAAGTATTTTACCTAAGTATCTCTTTAAGTCTGCTAATATAACGGCACCTACCGTACTGTCTTTATTAAGGCTATAGTTAGCGCTATAACAAGTTAGACCCTAAGTCGCTTTTACTAAGTGTTATCTAAGTCTGCTAACCTAAAGGCACTAAGTTTCTTTACTATATCTGCCTCTACAGTAAAGCAAGGCTATATTTGCCTCTACAGCAACACAAGGCCATATCTGCCCCTACAGCAGCGCAAGGCTATATCTGCCACTATAACACTGTAAGAGATATCTGCCTCTAAGAAGCGCTAAGTCTACTGAAGTCTGCCACTGTAACGGCACTGTTACCTATAAGCTTAACCCTAAGTCGTTTTTCCTTAAGTTATTTATAAGCTTAACCTTAAGTTACTTTTTCTTAAGTACCTAAGTCTGTATAGTTACCTATACTACTGGCAGTAAATCCTCTAATAAACGTATACGCCCTTTAGTCTGCTAGGGGAAATATATATATTTAAAAGGTAGTTAGACTAACAGAAGGTAACTGTAAGTAAGCCCTTAAGATAAGCGACTATAACAAGCTTATAAGTAATAAGTCCTATATAGTTAACTATAGTTAATATAAGGAGGAATATAGTAAATATAAGTAACCTGCTAATATAAAACAGTAAGCAGTAGAGATTAACTGCCTATACCTAGTACTAGAAGCCTTTTATAAGTATATTATCCTTATCTAATAGGGAGATAACTATATTATAGACCTTTTATATACCCTTATACTAAAATAATAAAGCCTTACCTTTACTACTATTACTGCCTATTATATTAGTAAGTATAAGTATAATAACTACCTAGGTAGTAAAGTATAGTTATAAGCCTAAAAAGATTTTTTTAACTAGTCTATTAATAACTTTAAGTTATTATATTATAATATAGTAAATAAACTCTATAACTGCCTTATTAAATAAGGAGTCTAGATTAATTAGAGGAAGAATATATTAATTACTTAATAGGTATATAAAATAACCTATAAAGAGGAATATATTATCTAAAATAATAAAATAATTAAAATAGCTATATAATTACTATATAAGCTTTACTAATAACTTAATAACCCTAATTTTATTAATAATCTTAAAGATTAAAAGATACTACTATATATATAATAGGCGCTTACTTTATAAAACTTACTAGTAATAACCTATAAGACTTTATATAATAACCTATTGTTTATACCTCTACCTCTAGCCTTATTACTATTAAAACCCTATATTACTATATTAGTCTATACCCTATATATTATAACTACTAAGCCTCTATAAGAATTATTATTAACAGTAGTAACGTTATATAGCCTGTCTCTAAAGTAATTAATAGACCTTATAAAGCTATACTTTAATAACCTAAGCTTAAAGTATAGTAGTAGCCTATATAAAACTATTAACTTAAAACTCCCTGTTTTCTATAACTTATATATCTATATAGATATATTATAGAAGCACTATAAAGCAGTAGTAATAGTAATATTATAAGGTAATATATATAGGTATTACTTATCTTTACTATATAAGATAGTAGTTAATTTTAATAGTCTTATAGTAAAGCTAAAAGAATAATTTAAAGGCAATAAGGTATACCTTATCTACCTTAGTAAGCTCTATTATACCTCCTTTAGCTTAATTACTTATAAGAACCTTAATAAGAGTAAGCTTAAGGTCCTTAAGTTACTTATTAAAAAGATTAACTAACTTATTAAGGTAACTATATATAATAGTCTACCTAAAGATAAGGAATACTACTAGTAACTTATTACTTATTATAGCGGTATACCTAAGTGCTTAGTGGCTTTACTTAGCCTACCGGCTATATTTACTAGCCTCTATATATAATTATATAGTAGTATAGTAAACGCCTTACTCTATTAGGAAATAAAAGTATAATATATTACTATTAAACCTACCCTTAATAATAACTAATACTAGGTTAACTATAAGTATAACAGTTAATATAACCGCTAAGTAGACTTCTAGTAATAACACGGCTTTTTATAAGGTAACTATATTAAGAACCTATACTATAGTGACTTAGAGAAAAAGTGCTTTATCTATAATAAAACAGGTTATTAGTTAATATAGTATATATAAAAAGAATAATAGGCTTTATTTAACTAATATAAAAGCACTTACTTTACTAACGCCTTATAAGCTACTTTTAGCTACTTTCTTATTAACTATAAAGGTAATAACTTAAATTATCTTAAAGAAGTAAGTAGTAATAAAGACCTATACCTACTAGATAATAAAGACTATAAAGATACTATATTCTTTACGTCTACTGCTTTTTTAGTAAAAGCTTAATTAATAGTCTGTCACAGGATAAGTGTTATATACAGTAGATAGATAATAGAGACGGTAGATAACTCTATAGGTATATATCTATTTATATGCCTATAGAGTATATATTTTATTACATAATGCCTCCTACTAGGGGAGTTAACCTTAAGAGACTATCTATATATATACTTATCTTTTGTCCTGTATTAATCGTTTAGCTTTTTATTATTACTTGTCTTGTTTTACTGCTCTACTATTACACTTTACCTTTACACTATATCCCTTTATATTACTATTATAGTCTAATAAGTCCTATTAGATTTAAAACGGCTGCCAGAAGGACTATATTAAGTAGTAGTATAACTACCTTAATCTATACCTTTAAAAAATTTTTTACTAGAACGTAGTAAAAATATACCTCTACCCTAATAAAAACTAGCTTATAGAAACAGTATAATAAGGCTAGTATAATTAGGCTAAATCACTAATATATAGTAATTATATATATAGCTTTAGTAAAATCTAAATTATAAAGTTACTTATTTTTTACTATAAAGCCTTTATAATAATATATATACCCTTATATCTATAGAGTTTAATAGTAACTGGCTACTCTATAGGATAAAAAACTAGTAATAAGATTTTTATCTAGATAATAGTTAAGCAGTTAATTCTTTCTAGCTAAAAACTATTATTTAAACGGTAAAAAGAATCGTTAGGGATATAAAGAAATATCTATTACTTTTTATATAACTTTATATAGAAGTATTAGATATTAAGCTATTACGCTCTAACTTATAAACCTCTTAGTTATTAAGGAACCTAGCTATACTAGAAAAAAATATAATAGAGCAGGTGCTAGATACACCTTAAAAAATCCCTTCTTAACGACCTAACTTAAAAGGTAATACTATAATAAGGACTTATTTAGCACTAAGTGGAAATAGCCCTCTAGAAGCTTTATCGTCTAGATATATAGAGACAGTTAAGGTAACCTAACTTTTACTAAAAGGGAAACATCTAGAAATTACAGGCCTACTAGGAACCTACACTAGGCCACTAGTTATACTACTAGTGACTTAACCTATAGAAACTAGATAACTATACAGCTTTTAGTAAAAAACTTTTATACCTATAAGGATAGATACCTTAAAGTAACTATTATATATTATACTAAGATAATTCCTAACTAGTCTAGGTCTTTACCCCTATAGACTAAGTCTACTAGGTTTTAACTCTACCTAAAGACTATCTCTAATAGTAATACCTCCCTATTATCTCCTACTTTTAAGGCAGATAGTCTACTTACCGCCTTATACCTAAAGACTAATAGTATACCTACTACTATAGATACCTTATATAGGTATACTGTTAACTATTACTAGCTAAAACTATTAATTACTACTATTAGATATAACAGTTAGATAAGTCTAGACACTATCTAACCCTATCCTACTAAACTAACTAGAGATACTAACTCTTTAGTCGTTAATACTAATAGGAGGGTAAAGATAACTATAGCTACTAAATATAGCTCCCCTAGCGATAACAGCCAGGCTAGGTATTAATATAAACCAGTTTATAACCGCCTTCTTCTAGGCTATAGCTATATAAATATAGGCTACAGTAAGACCGATAAACGCTACAGCCAGCCTAATATATATACCGGCCTAGCTATACCTATTAATAGTAATATCTATCTTCTAGCTAGATATAGATATAAAGCGTTACTTACTAGACCTTATTTTCTATAACTACTATATAATATACTATTATAATATAAAGCTATAGATCTAAACGGTTAAAATAACTTACCCTAAATACTAATCCCTTATAACCTTTAGCTAATATATCTACCTAACACTCTATAGATAAGCCTATAACTAGTAGGAATTTTAACTTATATTAAGAGAATAATAGTAATTAAGGCAGTAAGGATAGTTTACTTTTATAAAAAGAATTAGAGAACGCTTTACTTTCTCTCTAGTTAATACTGTAAAATAGTTTTATAAAAACCACTTTATAATAAAGAAGATTAATAGGTAATAAGATATTTATACTTTTACTTAGAATTACTTTAAATATACTAAAGCGTAAGGTAACTAAACCTAACGTTAATAGCTAATAAGGTTCTATAATAACCTTACCCCTTAACTATAGTAATTCTTTTATAAACTTAAAAAATATAACTCCTTAGATATATATATTACTCTTATAGAGGAAAAACGCTAAGCGTTATAAGACGTAGCTTCTAGATCACATTATAACCTAGTGTACGTTAATAACGCCGCTAACTGGAACAACACAGTTAGTAACACAGCACGGTAGGAAAGCACGCCAGGATACACAGGACCTAATATAGATACCTATAGGAACCCCTACACAGCAGACCTCTCTAATACAGAGGAGGATACAGCGCTGTAAGGATCTAATACTAATAATAACTAGTATATAAAAGACTATCGCCAGTATAATAGAAATTCTTAAGGAAACTGTAGAGGTTATTAAGACTATAGTAACTACTAATAAGATACTAAAAACTAATATAACCGCTAGGATAACTTAGACTGTTACGCTTATAACTAATAGCCTTAACAGGAGAATAAATAAGAAGGTAGTTAGAGACAGTAAGTAATATATACCTGCCGCTCTAACAGAAGAGATAAAGTCTAATTTATCTAGAAATATAATAAGGATATAGACACCTATATCGATAAGCTTATTAAGAATAGGTATATACTTAAAGAAATAAAGGAATTTCCCCTGCTTCTAGATAATAGTGCTAACTTAATCTTAATATATATAGAAAAAAGCCTGTAAGTAATAGAAAAGCCAGAAGAAGCTACTAAAGACTCTAAAGATCTTAAGAACCTATACCTCTAATAGGATAAGATTAAAAAGTATCTAGAGTAAGCAGTTAAGATATATAAGGAAAAAGAACCTAAAGAGGTCCTAACTAAAGAGTTATACTATAATAATACTATAAATTTTACTTTTTAAGCTAGTAAAGTTATTAAGGCTGTTATAAAGCCTAATAAAAAGAGAGGTTACTATAAATATACCTATCTCTAAATTAAGATATAGGTAAATAAAGACTTAGAGGACTACCTAGTGTATATTAATACCGGTATATTAGTTATTCTTACTAAATGTAACTAGATAAGAAGGTTTATAAAGAACCTAAGGTTTTTACCTATAAAGCTATATAAGGTAGGCGCTATAGGATTATTATTTATACTAATAGAAAATATTACCTTTAATATATACTTTATTAGGATAGTAAAAGGTATTAAAATAAAGGTCTATATAATAATTATAGTAAAAGTAGTTAAAAAACTTCTAGCCTGCCTACTTCTTAGTATACTATTCTATAATAACTATAGTATAGTAGTAGACTTTAATAAGAAATAAGTAAAACTTAGATCGGTCTATAATATAATAATCCTAGTGATAGTAAAAAGCTGTTTCTCTATTATAAAAAGAGTTATAATATAGTATATAGTAATAATATTACTAGACTTTATTTACTACCTCCCTATTAACTTTATTAACCTCTTTAAGAAATATAATAAAAAAGGTAACTTATATAAATACTAAGCGCACTTAACTAATAGATACACCCTTAATATAATACTAGACTTTTTAACCCTTAAAATAGTACTAGTATATAATAATATAGATAAACCTATTACTATAAGAAAAGGAGTAAAAGTAGTGTAAATCTCCCTAGTATATAAGAGGGAGAGTATATAACTAATCACTAAGGATACACTAGATATAATTACTTATAGCAACATAGTAAATTTCCTTAGCGTTACTAATAAGTTTCTTAACAGTAAGGATAAAACTGTTATAGTAGTAAATAAAATTAAAGAATCTATAGAACCCCTGTTACTAGCTAAAGAGGTGTTAAGATATAGGATAGTAAAACCTAACTCCTACCCTATAATAACTAACTGCTATAGAGTAAAGATCTATATAGACGATATATTATATATTAAGAAGTTAAAGACCTTACTTAAGAAATACTATATCTATTATAACTATAGGTTAATACCTATACTAGATAAGGATAAGATAAGGATTAAGCTTCTTAACAGATAGTAAAACTAGAAACAGAACGTCTATATATTTCCCCTAGGCCTTAAAGATATAAAGCTTCTTAATAAGCAGAACAATAGGTAATATAAGATTAAGAAGCTTAGATAGTAATAACGCCTAGCTGCACTTACCTGCCCTCTCTTTATTATATAGAAATACCGTAAGGACGAGATAAAGCATAAAGGATGTATAGTTACTAATATAAGGCTGCTTAATAAATAGATTATTCTAGACGTATATCTTTTACTAGACTAAAAGGATATAATATAATGTCTTTAAGGTAAGAAAAAGATAATAATATTTAATACCTTAAGGTTTTTTTACTAACTTAGTGTGTATCTACCCTATAGAGACTATATAGTAATAATTAGCCCCTAAGGGCTTAAATACTTTAATATAGTCTTAATAGGTTTTAAAAATTTACTAGTATATACCTAACGCTTTATAGATTAGATTTTCTTTAAGTATTATTACTTTATTAGGGCGTATATTAATAATATTATAATTTTTAGTAACTTTAATAAGGAATACCTCTAGCACTTAGAGATAGTCCTAAAGATTCTTAATAAATACTATATCTATATTAGTATAAAAAAGTTATTTATTAGCTTCTTATTAGTAAAGCTTTTTAAGTATATTATTAACAGTAATAGTATATATAAAACAGACGACTATATTTAAGCCTTTAAGTAATTAGTTTTCCCTTATAGCCTTTAGGACCTTAAGATATACCTTAGGATAGGCGGCTGGCTGTATATAGGGATACTATAGTTTAACGTAATTATAAAGCCACTTTACTATAGGAAGGTAAAACTTAATAAATAATTATAAAAAGAGAATATATTAAAGCCTAAAATAATATATTAGTATAAGGTAAAAATTGTAGCTAAGGAGACCTTTAACCCTACAGCTAAGGAAATTAACGTATAGAAAACCTTATAAGAGAAGCTTTATAATCAGGCTATAAAATATTACTATAACCTTAAGAAACCGCTCTTTTTTAAAATTAACGTATATATTAACGGTTTTAGGCTTATAGTGTTCTAACTTAACTATAACTAAGATAAAGAGAAAATACCTAGAATTAACGTAATAAACGACTATATTAACCTTATTCTCTTCCTCTTACAGACTATAACCTAAGTAGAGAAACGTTTTAACGTAACTAAAGCTAAGATAACAGCTATTATATAGGCTATAAAAAAGCTTTAGAAACTTATCTAGTCTAATAGGTATAAGGTTAATATTCTTATAGATTATATAGCTGTAAAGGGTATTATTACTTATATATTATTATAAATAATAGACCTTAATAAGGCTAACTTACACTTTACTAACGCTGCTAACTACCTCTCCTAATTCTAACTCTAGATTTTCTATATCCTAGGTAAGCTTAACGTTATACTAGATACGTTATCCTAACTCCTAGTTATATAACCTAACCTTATAGAGTATTTCCTATATAAGGACAAGCTTATAGATATTAATAATAAGGATAAAGTTAAAAAAGTAACTATAGTGTAGTATGTAAGTAATAAGCCTCTAAATATAGGAAAGGCTACTATAACTATAGTGTAAGTTAATAATAAGTTTATAAAAGATATTATATTAGGCTACTAGAATAATAAGAAATTTAGGATTCTAAAAGTATAAATTAAATAGATAACGTATATACATAGGAAGCAGAACAACATAGCAAGCAGAACACTTTTTCTTCCTCCTATATACTTCCTTTAGACATTAGTTTTTCTCTATATACAACAATAGACTCTTATTTAAATAAAAGCCGTATTATCCTTACACTAGCAGCTATCTAAAAAGACCTAAAATTATCTATACAAAAAGCTGCCTCTATCTATAACATCCCTTACACAACACTCTACTACCGACGCGTCAGATAAATGCTATAACGCAAAACTCGTACGAATTTAATAAAGATAACACCTACAGAAGAGGATATAATTTGTAAAAGGGTTATTAACCTGATTAATTAAGGATTTCCACTGTAACTAGAAGACGTACAAGATATGGCTGATTGCCTCCTTAACGTATGCGACGCAACGCGTGTTAGACCACAATAGGTAGAGAACTTTATATGACGCCAACCAGACCTTAATATATAATTCTAACGTCAGATTGATTATCAGAGAGCATTAGCTAAAGATCCTATAATTATTTTAGGCTGGTTTACACTTATATAAAACATAATCGCTAAGTACAGAATATAAGATCACGATATCTATAATTTTAATAAGACTAGCTTCTTAATAGGAATACTGTCGTACATAAAGGTTGTTATAACTTCTGACTGACGTAGAAGGCCTTATATAAAGCAGCCTGGTAATTGCAAATAGGTTTTTATTATTTAGGGTGTTTATACAGATAGCTAGGTAATACCTCTATACGTTATTATAAAGGGCAGATATTACCTCCTCTCTTAGTATACTAACGGCCAGTTTCTACCCGGCTGGCATGTCTACCTAAGTAAAAACAGATAGATAATAAATAAGATTAGCTTAGATTAGCTAAAGCATTATAATTAATTTATAAAGTCTTATATAAAGGGTGCTTATTGCCTCTTAATCCTAGATAGCTATAACAGCTACAAATCGACTCTATTTAACGACTACTGTAAGGAAGAAAAGATTATTACTTTATATATACCTCCCTATTTATTATATAAGCTTTAGCCTCCTGATATTAGTTATTTTAGTCTATTAAAACACTTATATAGTAAAGAAATTAAGAATATAATAAAGATATAGATTACATATATTATAAAGGATAACTTTTTTCCTACTTTTAAAGCAGTATTTTTTACTTTAATAGGTAAAAAAAATATATAAGCAGGTTTCTAACAAGCTGGCCTTATACCTTTTAACCTAGAAGTTATTATTTCTTACCTAGATTTTAAGCTAAAGACGCCTACACTATCTAACTTACGCCTAGTTAGTTAGGGCTTCTAGAAACAAAAGACGCTAACTACAGCAATTAAGGGCGTATAAAGCTCTGCCTTACTAAAAAAAAGGATTAAGGAATATTAAGGTAGCTTACTAACGCTATTATATAAAGTAATTAACTTACAGTTAAAGGGTATTAGCAAGTTAGCATACCGACTAGCTCTTGTTAAAGCTAAGGTCTCTAGGCTTTGTACGGTAAATAAGGTATTAAGTAAGCGCCAGAGGGCTAAAAAAAGCTAACTACATCTTAGAGAGTCACTTAATGCTACAGAAGCAGAGGCTATACAGGTTAAAAAGGGGATTATTAATGCTAGGGGTGACAATATCTGTACAGAGGGTGCTTATACAGAGGAGGGTAAAGTGCGCAGTCGGTAATATAGCAATTACAGAAAGACAGGGCATAACGTATAAACATGTCAGGTAGTTTAAGACAGTACTAAAGAAGAGGATAATAATTAGTTCTAATTGATTTCGTATATTGTGGATAAATAAACTTATATAAAAGTATTAAGGTAAAGAAAAGTGTTCTGCTTGCTATGTTGTTCCGCTTGCTATGTATGTACGTTATAAAAGGACGGCTGTAAATATATTACTCTAGATAAGGCTAAAAGAGACTAATAACTCCCTTATAAAAAATAACGGCAGCCCTATATAGCTATACTGCTATAGGAAGTTAACGCTAGGGGACTAATATTCTATATAGCCTTAGATAGTATATATAGACTATATATCCTAAAGCCTTTAGTAGGAAAGGTGTTTACTTTTGCCTATAACAGGAAGTTTTACTTTAGGTATAATAAAATACTAGCTAAACTTTAAGGCTTTTATATTTCTAAAAAGGTAAAGTTAGTAAAGGTATATATTACCTACTGCCTAGCGTGCCAGGGTAACCAGACAGATTACTAGAAGGCTGTAGGATCCCTTTAACCTATTATAATATCTAGAGTACCTTACTATACTATCTCTATAGACTTTATTATAGACATACTAGAGGTGTTAACCTAGGGTAGCTTCTAGATAGTACCTAACTTTAACGTATTTAATAGCCTCTATACTGTAACCTATAAGTTTAGTAAGAAGATCTTACTTATCCTAAGGTATACTAGATATAAGGCTTACTATTAGGCCTAGGTACTTCTCTAGATACTAATAATATGTAATTAGGGCCTGCTAACGGCTATTATTAGTGACTATAACCCTAAATTTATCTCTACTGTTTAGATAGAGATATTTAATACCCTTAAAGTGTAATTATTTATATCTATAGTATATTACCTTTAGACTAATAGCTAAAGTAAAAAAACTAACTAAACGGTTAAAATTACTATACGCTTTTATATATATACTAACCTTAATACCCTATAGATTAATATTCTTATAGCCCTATAATACTTACTTAATAACTTACTAGTAGTTACAGTAGGCTATTTACTAAATAAAGTTATACTTAGATTTTGCCTTAGGACAGTGCTAAAGCACGTTAGTAAGAAAAGACTCCTATTAGAATCCCTTAACGTCTTACGCTAGACGTACTAAACGGAAACACTAGCCCTTATTAATACAGCCAGGGTAATAAGAAAGAAGTAATATTATTATTACTACTGCTTTATAAAGTTTAATATTAGAGATAAGGTTTTCTTTTAACTAGGTAAAGGCTATTTACTACCTAGTAAGCTAAAGAAGAAATAGTCTTTCTAACGTGTAGGACCTTTCTATATCACTTAGGTAGTTAGCCTAGAAGCCTATAAACTTAACTTGCTACTACACTAAAGGGTTTACCTAGTAGTATTAACTATATAGCTGTAAAAAGCACTAACTAGTAATAACCCTTTTAGAAGGGAGGAGTTACTTTTAGAGCCGGTAAAAGTAGATAATATAAAGGAATTTAAAGTTAAATAAATTATAGACTATAGAGTTAACTAGAGGAAGAACTACCTATTAGTTAAGTATCTTATTAAATAAAAAAGGTACTTACCGGTATCTAATATATAGGAACCTTATAAGAACCTTATACCTAACGCTAGTAACATAATAACTAACTTTAAGAAAGCTAACCCTATTAATTAGGTTATAAAGTATATAAAGAAATAAGGCTAAAAACCTATATTAGCAGACTTCCTTAAAGCACTACTATAGTTAGTACTAAAATAGTTATAATCTTTTATAATAACATAGGGAGATACTTAGCCTTATAACTTTATTCTTAATAATAATATTATTCTCTTAACTTTTTTTAATAAGGATAGTAATAACCTAAAGATTACTAACACTCTCCCTTTATTAAAATATATAGCAGTATAATAGATAATAAGGATATTCTTATAGTTTAATATACTAATAAAAATAGAAAAAGCTCCTATCTAAAATAACTAAACTATATCTTTTTTACCTATAGTCACTATTAAACTAAAAGATAAATTAACCTACTTACCTATAACCTCTGGTTTTTTTTTTTTTTAACCTACTAAACCTATTACTTTTCTTATTACTATTACTAATTTTACCACTTTACTAATATTATTAATAGTAACCTATTAATATTACTATAGTAATAACACCTTTTTTTATTATAACTTTTTTCCCTTTTTCCTTACAAAACGTTACCCTCTAAATAAAAAGAAAGCTAGCTATTATAAGCGCCCTAACCTAGTTCTTACTTATCCTAGGCAATAACGACCCCTTAAACCAAGACACCTATAACTTTAAGTAGCACCTTAATAAGAATAACCGTCTTGTTATTACCAGCCTTTAGGTAGGAAACCCTAATAACTAGACTAACCAGCCTAATAAGGCTACTACTAACCAGGCTGGTAAATATAGTCTTACCTTTAAATCGTCTTTTATTATAGTTAACTAGTAGACCTCCTAGACCTAAAATAAAAAGGAGGCCTATAAGAATAATAATAATAATAGTAAAAATAATAAAAATAATAATAATAAGATATCTAATATCTTTAGTATTAATAGTAATAAGGTTTTACTACTTAAGAATATAATAAAAGGTACTAATAAGGCTACTAAGTATATTAAATTATATAAGCTATAGCTAAAAGAGTATAAGTAAAAAAGATAGCTTATCTTTAACTAGGCTTAATAGTAATTCTAGACTAAGGCTATAGCTAAGGGAGGACCTATTAATATTAAGAAGATTAGCGTAAAGGTTATAAAAGAAATAAAGAAGTATAACTATATAAGAGAGTTAAAAAAGACTACTACTTTATATAAGAAGATAGTAGTAAATATAACTTAGGAGGAGATTAACTAGTATATAGCGTTAATAATTAAGGTGTTAGGCTATAAGCCTACTAGAAAGGAAGTCCTTAAATAGATCTATACCTATAGAGTAAAAGCTAAAAATAAGGCTATTATAACTAAAGGAATAAGTAATAACGCTAACGCCTAAGTGTAAAAACCTTACACCCTTATAAAGTAGAAAAGCTGTAGCTTTAAGCTAGCTATTCCTAGCTGTAAGGAGGCACTTTACTGCCTTAAGGAGGCTTTCTATAAGAGTAGTAATAAATCGCTTTAAAAGGAGATTATAGCCTAGGTTAAAGCCTTTTATACCTAATAACAGGGTAACTTTATAGCGTTATAGTAATTATTACTTATATCTAATATATACTTTTATTAGGAAATCATTATACTAATAGATATTATCCTTACTAAATATAAGAAAAGTAAGCTATACACTAGAGATATCTCTAGTAAAGCCGTATTAATTAGCTTTATATTTCTCTACCAGCCTAGTTAGTTAAACTCTAAAGTAATAGGCATTTTACTTTTTATCTAGCGCCTAGATAAGATCTTAATCCTTAAGATCTATTACTTATACTAGCTAAAGAAGTAACTTTACGCTATTACTAAGCTTAAGAATAATATTATAAAGCTAGCTAAGAAGGTCTATAGCTATAAGGGTAATATTAATAAAAGTAATACTAAAGCTAATACAGCTATTAACCTTATTAAAAATATTATTAAGAAGGCTAAAGTACTAACTATAGATATTAATAATATTACTGCTAATTTATATAAAAAGGTAGATAAGTTATATAACTAGGATTAGCGCCTTACTAAGCTAAAGATTTAGGCTAAAAAAACTAACACTAAGGTTATACTTCTTAAGAAAAAAGTAAATAACCTTAACGCCCTTAATAAGTTTAAAAGTAGACTATATAAGGCGCTTATCGATAAGGTTAATAAGTTAGTAGAGAAGCTTAACAGACAGGGCGCTACAGCTAACACCTAGACCCTAACCACTTAACCTAAGGCCAGCCTGCTAGTAAACTAACCAAACCTAAAGGAGAAGTAACTCTATAACGTAGAGTCAGACGACCAGCCCTAGTCTGCTACTAAAACTAAGCGCTACTACCTAAACTTTAGAGATAATAAGTAGAAGGGGATACTATATAGAGGAATAGCAATTTACTACTTTTTATATATTTATATAGGCTACTATTTAGTATATTTTATTTAGTAGAAAAAGATAAGGTTTTTTATAAGGGGGGTATTTATTATAGGATAAGTATTATATATAGTAGATAGATAATAGAGATAATAGATAACTCTATAGGTATATATTTATTTATATACCTATAGAGTATATATTTTATTATATAATACCTCCTACTAGGGGAGTTAACCTTAAGAGACTATCTATATATATACCTATCTTTTGTCCTGTGTTAATTGTTTAGCTCCTTGTTATTACTTGTCTTGTTTTACTGCTCTGCTGTTATACTTTACCTTTACACTGTATCCCTTTACGTTACTATTACAGTCTAGCAAGTCCTGTTAGATCTAAAACGGCTGCTAGGAGGACTATATTATAGTCTCTTTACTTTCTTAAAGTTATATAACTAAGTAACTCTTTATACTATTACTAGTATAAATCTATATAATAAGGAGAAATATATTAAATCTATTAAAAATAATAATATTTTTACCTTTAATAACTGCTACTTTATAAAGACCTTTTAGGGTATTATCCTAGATACTAGGGCAGCTAGAGTATCTACAGCTGGCTAATAGTAATACCTTACCCTTTAAAGGCACCTTAGCTATAAGATACTACTAGATATTGCCTACACTAGTAAAGTAAATATTTACTTTAGCAGTAGTAAGTACTTTAAATCTACTAGTATAATTTATATACCTACCCTACTTAGTTAACTGTTTTTTTATATTATAACCTCTAATATACTATTTCTCTTCTATTTATAAGATATAGACCGCCTTAATATAAAATTTAATAACCTTACTAACTAACTTATTTAAGGTAATACTATTATATTAGTTATTTAAAGATAAAGTTACCTATAGATACTTTTAAAACCACCTAAAAGAGTAATTATAGAGTAACACCTTACTAATATTAAATTATACTAAATATACTATTACTTTAGTTACCTATTAGTCTACTGCCTTTATAAACTACTAAAGCGTATAGGTAATAGCACCTTAATATTAGTAATTAAAGAGATTAATAAGTACTACTGTTACTACTAACTTAATTTAAAAGCCTTTAGTCACTTTAAGTTTACTTTATATAATAACTATAAGTTTAACTATAAGATCCTTATTAATATAATATATCTTAATAGTAATAAGCTAGTTCTCTATATTATTAATTTAGTAACTACCTTTAATATAGTAAGATTCTTATAATCTGTTACTGTTATAATGTTAACTATCGCCGAGCTATTGGAGTTATCGGGCTAAACCCTGATAACTTACCACCGGACCATTGGCCCTCCGGCCTTCTGATGGATCTACCTAAGCTACGGTAGATAATAGCTGGCTGCGTAACTGGCCAGCCGCAATAGCTCCTTCTATTTAATATGTATAATAGAGAACCACTAAGTTACCCTTACTATTTGTTACAGCCACTAATACATACGGTTAACCGTATTACTAACCCTAGTGATTCTAACACTGATTAGTAGTTATTTTTATTAGTAACCACTTAGTGATATTTACTGCAGATTAGTAAGGCTTTATAAGAAGAGGTAATTTACATTATTAACTATTTGTAAGGCCTAGAGTAGGTAACTGTTAAAAAACGTCGCTATAAATACCCTTATAACGTTAATTTTACTACACGCCTATTACAGGTTAATTTGCGTTACCTAGTAACTTATCCCCTTAATTTATAGAGAGCGGTGTAAATTTACATCTTTTATATAACTAACTAACTTTATCGCTCTATAAGAAGTCACCTCTTAACTGTAAAAAACACCTAACTTTATGTGCTAACTAATAGTTAAATTATTAACTAATTAATTAGTAACTATCACTTTATTACCTCCCTTCTTCCTTTACTATAATATCTAGTTACTTACTTTCTCTTTCTTATATATCTATTTTCCTTACTGTTAATAGTAACTTCACTTTAGCTAATATAACAGCACTCTTTTTTTTACCTAAATTTCTATTTCTTTAAGCGCCACTGTAACGGTAAGTATTTTACCTAAGTATCTCTTTAAGTCTGCTAATACGACAGCACCTACCGCACCGTCTTTATTAAGGCCGTATTCAGCACTATAACGAGTTAGACCTTAAGTTGCTCTTGCTAAGTGTTATTTAAGTCTGCCAACCCAAAGGCACTAAGTTTCTTCACTATATCTGCCTCTACAGCAACACAAGGCCATATCTGCCCCCACAGCAGCGCAAGGCTATATCTGCCACTACAACACTGTAGGAGATATCTGCCCCTAAGAAGCACCAAGTCTACTGAAGTCTGCCACTGTAACGGCACCGTTATCTATAAGCTTAACCCTAAGTCGCTTTTTCCTAAGTACCTAAGTCTATACAGTTACCTATACTACTGGCGGTAAATCCCCTAACAAACGTATATGCCCCCTAGTCTGCTAAGGGAAACATATATATTTAAAAGGTAGTTAGGCTAACAGAAGGTAACTATAAGTAAGCCCTTAAGATAAGTAACTATAATAAGCTTGTAAGTAATAAGTCTTATATAGTTAACTATAGTTAATATAAAAAGGAATATAGTAAATATAAGTAACCTACTAATATAAAACAGTAAGCAGTAGAGATTAACTGCCTATACTTAGTACCTAAAGCCCTTTATAAATATATTATCTCTACCTAATAGGGAGATAACTATATTATAGACCTTCTATATACCTTTATATTAAAATAATAAAGCCTTGCCTTTACTACTATTACCGCCTATTATATTAGTAAGTATAAGTATAACGACTACCTAGGCGGTAAAGTATAGTTATAAGCCTAAAAAGATTTTTTTAACTGGTCTATTAATAACTTTAAGTTATTACACTATAATATAGTAAACAAACTCTATAACTGCCTTATTAAATAAGGAGTCTAGATCGATTAAAGGAAGAACACGTTAATCGCTTAACAGGTATATAAAACAACCTATAAGGAGAAATACGTTATCTAGAATAATAAAATAATTAAAACAGCCGTATAATCACTATATAAGCTCTGCTAACAACTTAACGACCCTAATTTTATTAATAATCTTAAAGATTAAAGGATACTGCTATATATATAACAGGCACTTACTCTATAAAACTTACTAGTAATAACCTATAAGACTTTATATAACAACCTATTATTTACACCTCTGCCTCCAGCCTTGTTACTATATAAACCCTGTATCGCTGCGTCGGTCTACGCCCTACGCGTTATAACCACTAAGCCCCTATAAGAATTATTATTAACGGCAGTAATGCCGCCTGGCCTATCTCTAAAGCAATTAACAGACCTTATAAAGCTATACTCTAATAACCTAAGCTTAAAGTATAGCAGTAGCCTATATAAAACTATTAACTTAAAACTCCTTATTTTCTATAACTTATATATCTATATAGGCATATTATAGAAGCACTATAAAGCAGCAGTAATAGTAATACTGTAAGGTGATATATATAGGTATTACTTATCCTTACTATATAAGATAGCAGTTAATTTTAATAGTCTTATAGTAAAGCTAAAAGAATAATTTAAAGGCAATAAGGTATACCTTACCTGCCTTAGTAAGCTCTGCTATACCTCCTTTAGCTTAATTACTTATAAGAACCCTAATAAAAGCAAGCTTAAGGTCCTTAAGTTACTTATTAAGAAGGTTAACTAACTTATTAAGGTAACTATACGTAACAGTCTACCTAAGGATAAGGAATACTACTAGTAACTTATTACTTACTATAGCGGTATACCTAAGTGCTTAGTGGCTTTACTTAGCCTACTGGCTACGTTTACCGGCCTCTACACGTAATTATGCAGCGGTATAGTAAACGCCCTACTCTGCTAAGAAATAAAAGCATAATACCTTGCCGCTAAACCTACCCCTAATAATAACTAATACTAGGTTAACTGTAAGTATAACGGTTAATATAACTACTAAGCAGACTCCTAGTAATAATGCGGCTCTTTATAAGGCAACCACGTTAAGAACCTACACTATAGTGACTTAAAGAAAAAGTGCTTTATCTATAATAAAACAGGTTATTAGTTAATACAGTATATATAAAAAAAACAATAGGCTTTATTTAACTAATATAAAAGCACTTATTTTACTAACACCTTATAAGCCACCTTTAGCTACTTTCTTATTAACTATAAAGGTAATAACCTAAATTATCTTAAAAAAGTAAGTAGTAATAAAGACCTATACCTACTAGATAATAAAAACTATAAAGATACCGCGTTCTTTACGTCTACCGCTTTCTTTAGTAAAAGCTTAATTAACGGTCCCTCTACCTTCTTAAAGTTATATAACTAAGTAACTCTCTACACTATCACCAGTATAAACCTATATAATAAGGAGAAACATATTAAATCTACTAAAAACAGTAATATCTTTACCCTTAATAACCGCTACTCTATAAAGACCTTTTAGGGTATTATCCTAGATACTAGGGCAGCCAGAGTATCTACAGCTAGCTAACAGCAATACCTCGCCCTTTAAAGGCACCTTAGCCATAAGATACCACTAGATATTGCCTACACTAGTAAAGTAAATATTCGCTTTAGCAGCAGTAAGTGCTTTAAATCTACCGGTATGATTTATATACCTACCCCACTTAGTTAACTGCCCTTTTATATTATAACCTCTAATACACTATTTCTCCTCTATTTATAAGATATAGACCGCCTTAATATAAAATTTAATAACCTTACTAACTAACTTATCTAAAGTAATACTATTATACTAGTTATTTAAAGATAAAGTTACCTATAGATGCTTTTAAAACTACTTAAAAAAGTAATTATAAAGTAATACCTTACTGACGTTAAATTATGCTAAATATACTGTCGCTTTAGTTACCTATTAGTCTACCGCCTCTATAAACTACTAAAGCGTATAGGTAACAGCACCTTAATATTAGCAATTAAAAAGATTAATAAGTACTACCGCCACTACTAACTTAATTTAAAAGCCTTTAGTCACTTTAAGTTTACTTTATATAATAACTATAAGTTTAACTATAAGATCCTTATTAACGTAATATATCTTAACGGCAATAAGCTAGTGCTTTATATTATTAATTTAGTAACTGCCTTTAATACGGTAAGATTCTTATAATCTGTTACCGCTAAGCATATATAGGAAGCTCTGTAAATATACTAGATTAACGTATATCTTAGCCTACCTAATTAGATAACTACCAATACAGGCCTAAATTTTTATATAGTTAAGTTTAAACGCACCGCCTACAGGTTATCTATTAACGTTAAGAAGGCGCCTATTAAGGCCTATCACAGTATCGGCAAGGTTAAATAATATTATACAGCCCTCTGCTATACCTATAATATTATCTATACTAAGAGTAACACTAAACCTAAAGTTACCTTATAATTAGTAGTAAAATCGATTAACAATACTGCTAGCCTAGATAGTCTTATCCCTACCCTTCTTATCTTTAGGGTATACCCCTATATCACTAAGGACTTACCGCCTGCTGCCATAACTACCTAACAAGCTAAAGCAGTAAAGAAAGCTATAACTGCAGTGTAACAACTCTACGCCAAAAGGCAAGTACATAAGGCACTGGCTATATATAACAGACCTAACACTACTAATACCGTTATACTCCTACTTTAATTACTTATCTATATATAGCGTAAGAAAAATAGGTAGTAAAGTCCCTTCTATCTTATTACTAATAACAGTACTACTTATACTATTAAGTTACCCTAAGGACTAAAGGACTTTTATATAACTATAGTAAAACTATATTACACTTAAGAAGAGCTCTAACTAGAGCTGCCAGCTATAAAGAGCACACCTACTAACTAACCTGTAAAAGCGTAAAGAGGCCCTATAAGCACGCCTACCGACCACCCTAGTCCTAATATTAATAAGCCTATAAGGGAAATCTGTAATACTATCGTTATCAGCAAAAAGCTATTACCGCCAAGAAGGCGCTATAGCCGACTATAAAAGTACCTACTAGTAACGTTTATCGCTAAGATACACCCTACCTTTAATAACGCTTTCCTTATAGTAAAAAAACAAGCTAACTATACGCTTACTATTAAGCTATATAAGAAAGGCGTTATTACAGCCTTAGGTAAGCCCTTTAAAGAATCTAACTAAGCTAAAGTAAAAGGCCTTATTAACTAAAGTATCTTTTATATTACCTTATATAATAAGAACGCCTATAGCAGGATTTAGATCTTTAAGTTAAGACTTATATATAAAGTAAAAAGTAAGAATAAAAAGCCCTATAAGAAATTATAACTTATTATCTAAGGATATACTAACGACAGTAAGGAGGTTATTCTTATATAGTTACCTACTATCTAACGTATAGCTTAATAACTGCTTTTTACCCTTACTCCTTTACTATTATAACGTGGTTTTATCCTCTAGCTATATAATATCACCTAAGCATACACTTAATCAGCCACCTCCCTTAAGCGCGTTATTCTAGCCTAACTGCCTATAGAAATTTGTTACCTCTACCCTAGTAACGTAATTATAGTCGTTTTAAAGCCGTTATACAGTATTACTAAAGTAGGTACCTACTGGTAGGTAATATATAGCAGCTATTATAAAGAAAACCTTAAGATAAATATATTAACCTTTAACCTTTACCTACTTATTTTATCACCTAATAATAAAAACTTTAGCCTTATTAGCATACAGACAGACAATACTATCAGCCTTATAGATAAGAAATTCTCTACCTAAAAAGAGAAAAAGCTTAAGAAGGCCACTTTTACAGCAAAACCTAAGTAACTGCTTACCGCTAATAACTTTATTACCTTTAACAGCAGTATATTATCACTTACTAGTAACGGCAAGCTTACCCTTTACCAGAAGGACTAAGGCAAGAAGCTACAGCCTATTAACCTAGATTTACCTACAGCCTAGCAAGATTACGTCTAGTAACACACCTGTAGCGCGTATATTGCTTCTATCTGCCAGCCTAAGGCTTACTTTAATTACTTTATTACAGTATAACACTAATTACCTACAGCAGAGGAGATTAAAAGCCTTAACTGCTAAATTAAATAGTAAATAGATAACCTTAACTGCAGCTTACTTTTTTAACTACTTAACCTTATAACTGCTAAGCTCTTTATATTTATTAACGGCTTATTTATAAATAACTATAACCTTATATTGTAACTTAGATTTATTATTGTCCTTACTAATAAGTAAGTTAATAAGTAAGATAACGCTAACAGTAACTGCTTTACCTTAACTAGTAATATTATCTATTTTAGCTTAATAAAGTATAAGCAGGTTATATAAAACGTTTTTACCTTTAAGATCTATAGGATAGTTACTGGCACTAACGTCGCCTATATAATAGGCACTACTCTTATAATAATTACTAACTGCCTTAAGCTACTATAGATACCTATAATACTTTATACTGACTTATACTCCCTCTATAAGTGCCTTATAAAGCTTAGCACTATAAAAGAGAAACACCTTATAATAGATATTATAGCCCTCTGCTAGTTATATAAGTAATATAAGATCTATAAGATATAATAGATCTAAGGCAGTAATAACCTAACAGATAGATTTATAAAGTTATTACTAAATAAGGCGCTAAAGGAGTTAGTTAGTAATAGACAGTTAGATATATAGATAAATAGATAGGTTTTATATATATAAATAGTTATATAAATAAAAAGTATTAAATACTTTTTAGCTTCTTGTTTTTATTACGTTTTTAGGCTTTTTATAGCAGTATAAATAAAAAGGGATTTTATAGCACTTTACCACTATAGAAAGTTGCCAGTATTACAATATTAACTATCGCCAAGCTATTAGAGTTATCAGGCTAAACCCTGATAACTTACCACCAGACCATTAGCCCTCCGGCCCTCCGATGGATCCACCTAAGCTACGGTGGATAATAGCTAGCCGCACAACTGGCCAGCCGCAATAGCTCCTTCTATTCGATACGCATAATAGAGAACCACTAAGTTACCCCTACTATTCGTTACAGCTACCGATACATACGGTTAACCGTATTACTAACCCTAGTGATTCTAACAGTTACCGTTAAGTATATATAGGAAGCTCTATAAGTATACTAGATTAATATATATCTTAGCCTACCTAATTAAATAACTACTAATATAGGCCTAAATTTTTATATAGCTAAGTTTAAATATACTGCCTATAGGTTATCTATTAATATTAAGGAGGCACCTATTAAGGCCTATTACAGTATCGGTAAGGTTAAATAATATTATATAGCCCTCTACTATACCTATAATATTATCTATACTAAAAGTAATACTAAACCTAAAGTTACCTTATAATTAGTAGTAAAATCGATTAATAATACTACTGGCCTAGATAGTCTTATCTCTACCTTTCTTATTTTTAAGGTATACCCCTATATTACTAAGGACTTACTGCCTGCCGCTATAATGTTACGACCTAATAAGTTACAGGTAATGTTACCCCACCTGACAAGATAACTAGCAGGCAGCAGCGATATTTATATAGAACTAATAAGATAGGCCGGGACAGGATAACTCCTATAGATATAGAAGAACTATAGTATAAGTTATATAATAATAAGATTAGATAAAATCTATATATAAGAAGTATAAGTGTTATATGCTTAGTATATAGGCGCTATATAAAAAATATATAGGTGCTATATCTTAAGAATACAGCCTTATATACTATTAAGGAATAAGGACTTATATATAGGATAGACTTAGATACACTTAAGGACAGACTTCTATAGCTTTTTAGTAATTAACTTATAATATATTCTTTAAATACCTTTTAGTATCTAACTTAGTGATTTATTAATAAGAAGCTATATAAGCTAACCTTATACCTATTAACTACCTAACTAATCACTAAGTAATTAATAGACTAATAAGCTCATATTACTATTACTAAATATTAACCTTAGCTATACTATTAGTAGAAACCCTACTATTAGATATCTAGCTATAATATTTTAATTACTTTTATTAAGTAAGTTAACCTTAATACTTACCTAATAGTATAATATAATATTTACTACTAACGTTTTATTAACTACCGTCCTAGCTACTTAAGCTATACTAGTTATATAGGCTACTGTTATACCTACTAACTAAAAGCTACTTATAATAATAACCTAACTTAAATAAGAGAATAACTAGCTTAACGTATAACTTACTGCTTTTTAACCTGCTTTATACCTTTAGGCTAAGTATTTTAACCTAGAACTATATAATAAGAGTTTAGAGACCCTTTAAGGGTTCCTTACCTAAACTAAGGCCTACCTTAAGTACTATAAGCACTTTTTTATTAATAAAGCTAAAAAGGTTTACTATATAGCCTTATTTTTAAAAAAAGACGCCCTAGATTAATTTAAACCTACTATATAAGACTACCTTAATAATAACCTAAAGGATTAAAATAATACTATAAAAGAAACGTTTAGAGACTTTAATAACTTTAAGAAGTAACTTAGGGATATATTTAGCAGCCTAAATAAAAAATAAGTTATAGAATATAAACTTATAAATCTTACCTAGTAAAGATTAGCTAGTAAGTATACTGCTAAGTTCTAATATATTACCTCTAAACTAGACTAAAAAGATAAAGCCCTAATAGCTAAATTCTACTAAAGGCTTAAGGAAGATATTAAAGACAAATTAAGTTAAAACGATAGACTAAAAGAATTCTATAAGTTTATAGAGAAAACTATTAAAATTAATAACTGGCTATATAAATATAAGCTAGAAAAATAAAAATAATCTATATAGCCTAACCAGGTTAATACTAACACTAGTAAGAAGTATAGACCTAAGTAACTATAATAAAATAACTATAACAGTACGGTATATAGATATTATACTAGACCTATAGATATTAGTATAGCTAAAAAATAAGATAAGTAACTACTATATAATATTAAGACTATTAAATATTATAACTATAAAAAGATAAAACACTTTATAAGGGACTATAAGTAACCTAAGCGAATTTAATATAAACTACTTCTAGAAGGTACTAAATAAGCCAACCTAGTATAAAAAAAGACACCCTACCTATAACTCTTCTAGACTACCTACTATAATAATAACTATATAACCTACTAAGACAGTAAAAAACAAGCAGGATAATACCTAATAAAGCTAAAAAAGAAGACAGTATTAGTCGCTAAGAAGCAGTAATAACTATATAAATTAAGTAAAAAAGAAACTTATAAGGTTATTATAATAATTAATAAAGGATTCTAGAATAGAACCCTCAAGGAGAACGCGTTAAAAATTTAAGTTACTAGACCTATAGATTTTAAAAAGCTAAATAAAATCGTTACTAACCTTAGGAATAACTCCTACACTAAGGCTATTACTATTATAAGGAAGTAACTAATAAATAACAGTAGAAATTAAAAGCTAGAAGAAAAGACTCTAGCTATAGTATAAGAATAAATCTAGAAGGGGAATATTATACCTAATAATAATTAAAAAGACTTACTTAAGAAATTACTATATAGACTAAAACTATATACTAACTAAGCTATTAGCTATATTTTAAAAGAATATAATAAATAGATACTATATAACCTAAATTAAACACTTTAACACTTATAGTAAAAGGTAAAAAAAGTCTAATAATAAGTCAATAATAAAAAACAGAATTAAGGTAACTTTAACTATATAATTTAAATCTATCTCTAATTATACTGTTCTCTATAGGGCTATAGCTATAAAGAATATAAACCTATAAGCTTTAAAGACGCCTTAGAACTTACTAGATATATTAAAATAAAAAGAGATATAAACTTACCTTAAATAACTAAAAGAGTTATATAAACAGTTATAATAGTAAGAAAAAAGCGCTTTAATAAAACCGTAAGAATAAGCTTTCTACTAGTATAACTTACTATCTGTAAACTAACCCTAAAAGACACTATTAAGGTATAGAGAAGTAGTTTAAATAAAGAATTAGAAAGTAAACTGTCTCTAGATAAGTTTATTCTACCTAGCAAGATAAAACAAAAGGCTATAGAATAACTAGTAGAGATAAGCTAGATAACCCCTTAAGCAGTACTAATTAGGAAAGATATAAAACAAAAGATATAAGAATAGACCTATAGCATCCTACTATCTTTATCTCTAATTATAAGCACCTTAAGATATAATTTAGATAAACCCCTTACTATATAAGCCTATAACAATAAACCTACTATATAAAAGGAGAAATAATACCTCTTTTATAAAATTATAAAAGATACTAATAAGTAGGAACTCTTATTCTATAGAATAAGAGATATAGATATTAAAAGCAAACTAGTAGTAATATATAAAGAAAAGCCTATATTTAGAGATTATAAACACCTAGATCTAAAACACCCCCTATATTGTAAGGTATTTTAGGCTAACTATATCTATAATAACTATACTAAATATAAAAAAAAAAAAGGTATTTATACCTTCTACCCTTACAGATTTAATATAATACTAATAACTTAATACTATACTAATAAAGATCTATATATATAGAAGATTAAGGAATACAGGTAGTAAATAATCTATTTTAAACTAAGCCTAAAACACCTTATACTATATATAAAAAGAAAAACTATATATTAGTTATAATATATATTTAATAAATATAAACACTACTATATAGGAAAAGTAAGGGTATAGAGAATCTAGAATAAAGCTAGACCTTTTTAAGAAAAATAAATAAATCTTACTGACTATAAAAAGGATATAGAAGGTAATAAGAGAAAAAAAGTCTTTATACTTTATAATAATAAGTAACTATAGTGATAAGCACTTAGTGCTTACCGCCCTTATTAATAGACAGCCTATATAAATAGTTATTAACAGTAAGGTATAAGTTAACCTAATATTACTAAAGGTAGTAAATTAATAAAGGATTATATAGTAATATAAAGAAGTAACTTATAACCTTAAAACTATTAAAAAGAAAACAGTTAAATATAATAGTAAGATTATTAATAAAGAGACTATATAACTTTAAGTTATAATCTAAGGCTATAATAAATAAATAACCCCTAATATTATAGATATAAAAAAAGCAGACGTTATCTTTAGAATCCTATAGTTATAAAAGAATAACCTAGTGATAGATTAAAGAATAGGCTAACTCTAATAGACAGATTTAGCTGTAAGGCAGTGTTATATACTGTAACCCCTAAGTAAACCTAAGCGACTAAGAATATATATTATATATATTAGAAGAATTAAGCCTGTAAAAGACTAATAACTTATATCTATAGTAATAATTAGAAATATAATATAAAATAAAGAAAATTTAGAGGAAGACTATCTTAATATAGTACTTTTTAAATATAGATAATATATAAAGCTATTTACTAAAAAACTAGAAATAGGTTTACCTAAATATAGACTATAGGATTATAAGATCTAAATACTTAAAGGAAAAACACTAAAGATAAAGCTAATTTATATACTTAACCTAATAGAAAGAGAAACACTTAATAAATAGCTAGATAAAAATCTAGAAAAAGGTTATATTAGACTATCTAAATTACCAGCAGGATACTTAATCTTATTTATACTAAAGAAAAATAGAGAGCTATAACTCTATATTAACTACTATAGACTTAATAATATTATTAAGAAGAATAGCTATCTACTACTACTAATTAGTAAATTATAAAATCTTCTATATAAAGCTAACTGGTTTACAGCACTTAACCTTAAAAGAGCCTATAACCTTATATATATTAAGGAAGAAGATAAATAGAAGACAGCTTTCTATATATAATAAGGACTATTTAAGACACTTATTATACTATTTAGACTTACTAACACACCTGCTATATTCTAAATAATAATAAATTACGTCCTATAGGAAAAGTTAGATATTTTTATTATCTACTATTTAGATAATATCCTAATCTTTTTAAAAGACCTTAAGGAATATAAGAAATATATATATTAGGTACTTAATAAGCTTTAAGAAGTAAAGCTTTTAGTTAAACTAGAAAAAAGTAAATTTTATATATAAAAGGTCGATTACCTAAGATATACTATTACACTAGGTAAAATTTAAATATAAAATAAAAAGGTAGATACAGTTAGTAACTGGCCTATCCTAATAAATATTAAAGAAGTCTAATTCTTTTTAAGATTTATTAACTTTTATTAAAAATTATTAAAAAATTTAGTAATATTATATAACTAATATAACGACTTATAAGGAAAAACACTAAATTTATATAGATAAAAGAATATTAATAATTATTTAAGGAAATTAAGAACCTTATTATATTAGAACCAGTCCTTATAATACCTAACCTAGATAAATAATTTAAAGTAGAAGTTAATACGTTAGACTTTACTATAGGCAGACAATTAGGATAATAAGATAAGTAGGGCAGACTTTACCTTTACGCCTTCTACTTAAAAGCACTTTCTAAACTAGAACTAAATTACTAGATTTATAATAAAAAGCTAATAGCTATTATCTATACTTTTTAAAAATAGAGACTATATCTATTAGGAATAAAACACTAGGTTATTATCTACTTAGATTATAAGAACCTTATATACTTTACTACTTTAAAGGTTTTTAATAAAAAGTAGATCTAATAGTTAGAATTTCTATTAGAATATAACTTTAGAATTATTTATTATAAAGGAATAAATAATAGAAAAGCTAATACTTTTAGTAGAAAGACAGACTATAAAGTCTAAATACTAGAAGAAATAAAGGTTATCTTTAAATATAATAATAATAGTAATATTATACCAGCCTAGAAACTTATTATAATTAGCAGATAAGTTAATACTAATATAACTAGTAAAATAATAGCTAACTAGATCTATAAGATATATAGTGCCAGGGTATATAGACACTAAGGAATTATAAAGACATTTTAATAAATTTAATAACACTATAATAAGTAAGTTATATAAAAAGAAGTAGCTATAGTAATTAAGGACTATAATCTTTATAAGAAAAGTAAAAACAGCCCTTATAAGCTATATAGGTATATTTAACTATTACTAACACTACTAAAAGTATAACACTTTATCTCCTTAGACTTTATTATTAAATTACTAAAGTTAAAGGAACTAATAATAAATACCTATTATAACAGTATACTAGTTATTATTAACAGACTTACTAAGTATATATACTTTATTCTATATATAGAATTAAGCACTATAGAAGACCTTATATATATCTTTTTAAAATATATTATTAGTAACTATAGATTACTAAAAAAGATTATATTAGATAAAAATAAACTGTTTACCTTAAAGTTTTAAAAATTACTAATTTTATAACTTAGTATAGACTATAAGCTGTTAACCGCTTTCTATCTGTAAACTAATAGATAAACCGAAAAGATTAACTAGATCTTTAAATAGTATCTATAATACTATATTAACTATAATTAAGATAATTAGGTATTATTACTGCCTATAGCCTAATTTACCTATAATAGTGCTATAGGAGAAAACACTAGGAACTTACTATTCTACTTAAACTATAGATTTAAACTAACTGCTTATAGAGAACCCTATAAAAGACTATAAGCCTTAAAAGCTGTAGCTAAAGTTAATAAAGTAAGAGAACTCTAGAGTAAGGTAACTCTAGATTTAGAATTTATTAAAATATAAATAAAAAAATACGCTAATACCTTAAGAGTTAAGGGACTAACCTTTAAAGAGGGAGATAGTGTATACCTTTTATATAGAAATATTAAAATAAAGTGTCTAAATAATAAACTTAACTATAAGAAACTAAGACCTTTTAAAATCCTTAAGAAAGTTTTAAACGTTAACTATAGACTTAACTTACTAGAAATAATAAAAATATACTTAGTTTTTTATATTATACTACTTAAGCTAGTACTGTAAGGATTAAATACTGACGACTATATTATTATTAAATTAAATAAACTAGAATATAAAGTTAAATATATTATTAATAAACGCTATAAGAATAAATAAAAATAATACCTAGTGAAATAGAAAAACTATAGGTATAAAGATAACTTATAGAAACTAGTTAAGAACCTTTAGCACTTTTAGTAGCTACTTTAGGACTTTTATAAGTATTAGAGAGACTAAGTACTAACAGACCTATATTAATAAGCTCCTTACTAAGCCTATATAAGGACTAGTCTATATTATTTTTAACACCTATAGACTAAAGATCCCTAACGATCCTAGATTTATAGGCATTTAGCACTAAAAGAATACTATCCTCTTTATCTAACTGCTAAAGGCCTTAAGTAAAAGCCTATTATTACTTATTATAGACCTTCTGCCTAACAGAATAAATAAAAGATAAGTAATAAGTAGTAAGGGCTATCTCTTCTTATAAGGCAGCTAACTAAGCGTATAACTAGGTTATATACTAATAAAGATTAAGTAACTCCTTACCTGCTTTATCCTCTTTATCTTCCTATTCTTTTCTTTAAGTATTTAATTTCTTTATTATAACTAGATTAGCTATACAGTATAAATTATATTAAAATAAAAAGAAACCTATAAGTAGAAGTAATAATAAGCCTATTATAAGGCCTTTTTACCTTTATATAGAGCTAACAGCAGTTCTTTAAATTCTTATCCTATATATAAGTAACCTTTACTAAAAAACAATAAAAGCAAGGTATATCAGCTAGAATACTAAATTAATAAAAAGACTTATTAATAATAGAATAAAAATCCTTAACTAGGTTAAAAGCAATACCCTTTTATTTATACTTCTTTAATTTTAACTTTTCTATATAACCTAATATAGTGTTAATATTATAGATAAAATAGAAAGTAAAATTAATAACTCTCTAACCTAAAAGATATTACCTACTTATATAGGTCTTAAGGGCAAGACCTTTAAGAGGGGAGACCTAATATTACAACCTAATAAGTTACAGGCGATGTTACCCTACCTGACAAGACAACCAGCAGGCAGCAGTAACATTTATATAGAACTAATAAGATAGGCTGGGACAGGATAACTCTTATAGATATAGAAAAACTATAGTATAAGTTATATAATAATAAGATTAGATAAAATCTATACGTAAGAAGTATAGGTGTTATATACTTAGTATATAGGCGTTATATAGAAAACATATAGGTGCTATATCTTAGGAATACAGCCCTATATACTATTAAGGAATAAGGACTTATATATAGGATAGACTTAGACACACTTAAGGACAGACTTTTATAGCTTTTTAGTAATTAACTTATAATATATTCTCTAAATACCTTTTAGTATCTAACTTAGTGATTTATTAATAAGAAGCTATATAAGCTAACCTTATACCTATTAACCACCTAACTAATTACTAAGTAATTAATAGACCAGCAAGCTAATATTACTGTTACTAAGTATCGACCTTAGTTATACTATTAGTAGAAACCCTACTGTTAGATATCTAGCCGTAATATATAACTGCCTAATAAGCTAAAGCAGTAAAAAAAGCTATAACTATAGTATAATAACTCTATACTAAAAGGTAAGTATATAAGGCGCTAGCTATATATAATAGACCTAACACTACTAATACTATTATACTCTTACTTTAATTACTTATCTATATATAGCGTAAGAAAAATAGGTAGTAAGGTCCCTTCTGTCTTATTACTAATAACAGTACTACTTATACTATTAAATTACCCTAAAGACTATAGGACTTTTATATAACTATAGTAAAACTATATTATACTTAAGAAAAGCTTTAACTTAAAATACTAGCTATAGAGAGTATACCTACTAACTAATACGCTATATAAGAAAATCCTAACGTTAATAAGCCTATAAGGGAAATCTGTAATACTATTATTATTAGTAAAGCTACTACCGCTAAGAAGGCACTATAGCTGACTATAAAAGTACCTACTAGTAATATTTATTATTAAGATATACCTTACTTTTAATAGCGCCTTCCTTATAGTAAAAAAATAAGCTGACTATATACTTACTATTAAGCTATATAAGAAAGGTATTATTATAGCCTTAGGTAAGCCCTTTAAAGAATCTAACTAAGCTAAGGTAAAAGGCCTTATTAACTAAGGCGTATTTTATATTACTATATATAATAAGAACGCCTATAGCAGGATTTAGATCTTTAAGTTAAGACTTATATATAGAGTAAAAAGTAAAAATAAGAAGCCCTATAAGAAATTATAACTTATTATCTAAAGATATATTAATAACAGTAAGGAGGTTATTCTTATATAGTTACTTACTATTTAATATATAGCTTAGTGACTGCTTTTTACTTTTACTTTTTTACTATTATAATACAGTTTTATCCTTTGGCTATATAATATTACCTAAGCGTATACCTAATTAGCTACCTCCCTTAAGCGTGTTATTTTTACCTAACTACCTATAGAAAATTATTACCTTTACCCTAATAATATAATTATAATTATTTTAAAACCGTTATACAGTATCGCTAAGGTAGACACTTACTAATAGGTAATATATAGTAGCTATTATAAAGAAAACCTTAAGATAAATATATTAACCTTTAACCCTTACCTACTTATTTTATTACCTAATAATAAAAACTTTAGCCTTATTAGTATATAGATAAATAATACTATTAGCCTTATAGATAAAAAATTCTTTATTTAAAAAGAGAAAAAGCTTAAGAAGGCCACTTTTATAGTAAAACCTAAGTAACTACTTACTGCTAATAACTTTATTACCTTTAACAGCAGTATACTATTACTTACTAGTAATAGTAAGCTTACCTTTTAATAGAAAGACTAAGGTAAGAAGCTATAGTCTATTAACCTAAATTTACCTACAGCCTAGTAAAATTACGTTTAGTAATATACCTATAGTGTATATATTACTTCTATCTGCTAGCCTAAGGCTTACTTTAATTACTTTATTACAGTATAACACTAATTACCTATAGTAAAAAAGATTAAAAGCCTTAACTATTAAATTAAATAGTAAATAGATAACCTTAACTATAGCTTACTTTTTTAACTACTTAACCTTATAACTATTAAGCTTTTTATATTTATTAACAGCTTATTTATAAATAACTATAACCTTATATTATAACTTAGATTTATTATTACTTTTACTAATAAGTAAGTTAATAAGTAAGACGCTACTAATAGTAACTGTTTTACTTTAACTAGTAATATTATCTACTTTAGCTTAATAAAGTATAAGCAGGTTATATAAAGCGTCTTTACCTTTAAGATCTATAAGATAGTTACTAATACTAACGTTACCTATATAATAGGCACCACTCTTATAATAATTACTAACTGCCTTAAGCTACTATAGATACCTATAATACTTTATACTGACTTATACTCCCTCTATAAGTGCCTTATAAAGCTTAACACTATAAAAGAGAAACGCCTTATAATAGATATTATAGCCCTCTGCTAGTTATATAAGCGATATAAGATCTATAAGATATAATAGATCTAAGGCAGTAATAATCTAGCAGATAGATTTATAAAGTTATTACTAAATAAGGTGTTAAAAGAGTTAGTTAGTAATAGACAGTTAGATATATAGATAAATAGATAGGTTTTATAGATATAAATAGTTATATAAATAAAAAGTATTAAATACTTTTTAGCTTTTTGTTTTTATTACGTTTTTAGGCCTTTTATAGCAGTATAGATAAAAGGGGATTTTACAGCACTTTACTACTATAGAAAGTTACTAGTGTTATAATGTTAACTATTGCTAAGCTATTAGAGTTATCAGGCTAAACCCTGATAACTTACCACCAGACCATTGGCCCTCCGGCCCTCTAATAGATCCACCTAAGCTACAGTGGATAATAGCTGGCCGCGCAACTGGCCAGCCGCGATAGCTCTTTCTATTCGATACGCATAATAGAGAACCATTAAGTTACCCCTACTATTCGTCACAGCCACCGATACGTACGGTTAACCGTATCACTAACCCTGGTGATTCTAACATTAAGGCCTAGTTAGTCCTAACGTATTACACACTATAGTTATAAAGAAGTTAATTAGCTATTTTTTAAAGAGCACTAAGGTGTAGCGTAAATACTTATAAATCTAGGTTAGTAATATATTAAATAATAGTATTCTCTTTATATAAGGTTAAATTCTGGTAGGGTGGTTAGATGTTACGCTTTACAGGTTAGCCGCGTTATCGTTAATAGAGTGTTATATAGGATATATTATAGATAGATACAGCCTTTTATACACTTAATTTTAGGTTTATTTTAAGCGTATTTAGCGTTAAAACTAAATCGGTTTTATTTAAATACTATACTATAGTTATAAGTAGAGAAAAGTAGGCCTAAAGAGTGTTTATTCTAAATTATATAAAAGTAGACCGTTTACTTATATAGACCGTTTACTTATATACTATATATTATAGGTAAGGAGCGTAGGGTTAACCCTTTATAGTGAGAAGTGCTTAACTTAGGCTAAGAGTAACTATGGTAGCCGGTCTCTAGATAAATATAGAGAAGAGCGCTTAGTAATAGCGTTAGAATAAGCACTGCGGCCACCAGCCACTATTGCCTTAGCCATAGAGGCTGTACAGGACCTCCTGTAACACACCCCCCTAGTTATAAAGATATTTATAACTAGACTATATATAATTACCTTATATAGATAGTTAATAAAAGAAAGGCCCTTATAAAAGGCGTTTATACTTATAGATAAAAGAAATAACTAGTAGCTATTTTAGTTTAATTAGTAATAGTAGTTTTATTCCCTCTATAATTAATTTTATACTTATAATAGCGTCGTTTATAGCCGTTATTATTATTATTTATAGGCGTGTTGTTTTAAGGAAGAAGCTCCTTTTAAAAATCGAGAAGATGCCTTAGGCTGTTGCCTGGTAGCTGCTATACTAGGTTAAAATATTCCTTTAGGCTGCCTACTTATTTTTATTTTTATTTTTCTTTATTAACCCTTATAAAAATCGTTTTTATAAGTCTTTAAATAAGTTTAACCTATATATAATTAATTTTATAGCTAATAACTTATTATATACAGTATATAAATATATATATATATATATACTATACTGCCTTTTAAGAAGAAGGCCGCTGCCGCCTGCGCTGCCGCCACACGCGCTGCTAACCGCGCCGCTTATACCGCCTAAGCTACCTCTAAGGAGGTAGATAAGCTTACTAGAGAGGAAGGTAATAGGGAAGCCTCTTATAAAGGTAACCTTTACCCTTCCTCTTTAGCTTTAGGTAAAACTCTATATAATCTTAAAGCTAAGCGTACAGCCTAAGCTAAGGTAGCCGTATAAGTGGCTGCTAAGGTAAAGGCTGTATAGAAGGCTAAGATTACTACTGCTGTTAAGGCTACTGTTACTACCGCCCTTAATAAGTTATTATAAACCTTTAAGTATTTTTAGATTTATATTACTAACTTATTTATTTTAATTAAAAAGAAAAAAAAGGTTAGTCTATAGATTATACCCCTACCGGTAGCTAAGACCCTAGCTAAGCCTAAAAAGGCCGGTTTAGCCTTATCTATACCTATACCTAAAGGTAAAGGTAAGGGTAAGGCTAAAGCGGTAGATAAAGAGGTAGGTAAGGAGCTTAAGGCTTTAAATCCCCTCCTATATACTGCTTACTTTTACTTTATAATCTTAGGTAAAGGCACTAAAGCGTATTATATACGCTTTACTGTTATAAAAGAGGCTGCCTATATTAAAGGTAAGTACTTTAAGTATACTGCTAATAGCTATATCTATAAGGAGGCACCTAAGTCGGCTATAGGATTTATCCTAAAGCTTTTAGCCTTTTTTACTTAAGGTAAAAAGGCTTTTACTTTTATAATTTTAGTCTTAACGTATTAATATATTAGATCTTAATTAACTGTTATCTTTAGAAGCTAAACTATACCTATAGTAATATCTATAAGGCTTTTTATAAGGCTAGTAAAAAAGGTAATAAGGAGGAGGAAGAAGAAGACTTTTAAGGCGTTATTCCTAAAGGTTTTTAACCTCTTTTAAACCTAAGCCTAGGTCCCTTTTAGCTAAGAAGTAATAGTAACGCTTTAGTATGCCTTACCTCTCTAGTTATAAAGGGCTATATAATCTTTAACTCTATTAAGCAGAAGATTATAGTCCTTTATTACTGCTAGTAATTAACTCTTACTATATACTGCCTTTAGGTATTTTTATTTTTTCTTTTAAAAACCTTATAGGGTAAAGTTTTTTTTTTAAAGGCCTTATAGGGTATAGTCTTTTTAGTAGCCTATAGGCTAGAGTTATAGTTACCTTTTAGGGTAGGAATCAGTTTTATATATACCTAGATAGGCTAGGCTATAGCCCTAAATTAAGTTATTTTCTTTTACTATTTTAAAGCTTTTTTATAATTATTCTATATATATTAGTTAAGTTAAGATATACTTTAAAGTCTAGAAACTTCTTTTATAAAAGGATTTTTATTAGATTATCTGCTAGTATATCTTTTATAGCTATATACTCTATTTCTAGGCGGCTAGTAGTATATTTCTAATAAAGCTATATATTCTAGATGTCTATATAATAAAGATAGGTTATAATCTTTTTATTAGTTACTATAACTAGTCTAATTATCTACTTATTATTATAAAAGATAATATAAGGCTGTTTAGAGTTAAAAGCCAGCTTATAAAAAAGTCTTTATAGCGCTATAACTTCCTTTACTATTTCCTATAGGGAGAAAAGCTTTACTTTAGTTATAGAGGTTATTACTATTACCTGTCTTAAGGCCCTCTACTGTATTAGTCTTCTAAAGAGTATTATAATAAAGCCTTATAATAATCTATATATTTCTTTATTATCTATATAAGAAGCGTTACTTACTATAATTATTACTAGTAGTTATAGTATCTCTTTACCCCCTAAGCTTTTAAAGCTTAGTGTAAGGTAGTAGGTTTTATAGAGGTATTAAATTATCTAATTAATTAACTAAAGGTGTTTAGGACCAGGATTTATAAGAGACCTTAAGAGCAGTGTGACTATAAACGCTGTATCTAGCCGTATAAGAATACTTATATAAAGGATAAAACTAACTTTTTTTTAAAAGGTTTTAATATTTATAGCTATAGCCTTACCTTTATATACTATTAGTATAGTTATAGGCAGTAGTGTAGCTAAATAGACGTTATCTATAAGGTTAAACTTTTTTACTATTATTTTAATATAGCTATTATAGGTAAGAAAGATTTTTCTTTTTATTTAGTCTTACAGTATATAGATGCCTAAGTAGTATTCTACTAGTCCTTAGTCTTTTAATTTATAAGCTGTCTTAATACTATTAACTATAGTAGCTATATAAGCCATATTATCTCTATAAAACATAATAAGAATATTATCTATATAGAAGATAATAATAATTTAGTGTTTTAGATCTTAATATAGATAGGGTTTTTCTATAGCTAGAGTAAGTCTAAAGCATCTTAATATATTAAAAAGCTTTTTATACTAAAGGTAAGGTATATCTTATAGTCTATAAAGCGCTTTATATAGTTAAACGTATTTCCTTTTAATTTTAAATCTATCTAAAAGCTTATAAGTAACTAGCTTATTATATAGATTAATATAAGCGTTTAGAAATATATTTATAACGTTATATTAAAATATCTCTAGGTTAAACTATACTGTTAAGGTAATAGCTAGCTAAAACGTTTTTACTATAAGTATAGCTATATAAGTATTATATATTATAGCTACTTAGAGGTCTCTATAGATATAGATCCTTACTTTATAGTAGTCTAGCTTATTATATTAGTCTAGTTTATATATAAATACCTACTTTAAAGGAAGCAGCTTTATATACACTAGAAGTCTATTAATAACCTTCTAGGTACTTTTCTTTATTAGCTTCTTTATTTCCTGCCAGGCTGCTTTTATAAATAGGTTATATAGTATAATTAAGAGATTAAAAAGCTTTTTCTAGGTGTTTAAGGCTTTTAAAAGGTTATTAGCTATTATTACTACTACTTTAGTAGTTACTTTATAGCTAACTTAGTTATATTATACTGCTATATATAGTACTTTATAAAGTATATAGTATATAAGATTATCCTTTTAGTCTACCTCTTAATTAGGGAGGTAGGTCTAGATAAAGTCTATATTAAAACGCTATTTAAGATCGCTTTTATTATCTCTAGTGCGTCTAGTAGAGCTATAT